>JAQNCA010000030.1:23236965-23268567 GCA_029783725.1 Acanthurus tractus
GCGATCTCACCCCCCCCCCCCTCCCCCTCCCCTCCTGACTTGAACATATCTGACACATTCACACACACACACACACACACACACACACACACACACACGCCTGCACACGGACTCACGCATACATGTGTCACCCCCACACTCCAAAACACACACACATACACACACACACACACGCACACACACAAACACACATCTGAGTGCTTCCAGGATACCAAAGGCTCACTTATCTGTTCCGTAAAGACTCGCCATGGCCCACATTGGCGAGTTGGCGGGCAACCAGCCAAATCCGCTGTGTGTTCTCCTACTGCAGGCGTCATGCAAAACACTGAACTGTCTTCAATATTCAAAATAATTTTTCCAACATGCTACTTCCCAGGATCAGCCTCTTAGGTCAAATTATTCAATTAAGTGTCTGTTTATTACTGATACCAAAGCTGGGTGGCGGGTCTACTTATCACCTTTTTTGCAGATTGGTGTTCTCGCAGAATACCACCATAAAGATTGCCTTGGCTGTAATTAAAATGGCACAGAGACAAATTTGGCGCAGGGCTAAGACACGGGGAAATGAAGGAGGTAGGGGGAAATTGCAGGGGCTACATTCTGTCATCCAATGAAAAAGTTGAGGCGGTTAAAAGAAGCACATTTATTGTCCTAGCTCTACTGTACACCACAAAGGGAGCAGGTAGAAGAAAAGGAAAACGCAACCTCGTTTCTGTGGCGTCGTTGTCACCGCGGTGCGTTTATGGGCAGAAAATGGTCAGGAAAAAAAAACAGGGGCTGTTCTTCATGGCTCCGACTGAAGCGAGCAAATAGGAGGCAGTGATGGTTTGTGTGGCAGAGCGGATGCTGTTTAGACGTCCTAAATGCCAGCCGGGCTTGCATCCATCCACAGGCCTGTGTGTTTGATGAGCTATTGGCAGGCTATGGGGACACGTGTTCCCGTGCCTCGTGGCAAACATACCTTTCACCGTCTTTGACTCCACAAGCCTGTGTGACTTCTCAGAGAAAAAATATGAAAGAAATCAAAGCGCCAATAAGCTGAGGGTGTTAAGCCAGAGAGAGAGAGAGAGAGAGAGAAAAAAAAGAAAAGAAAGACCTGAGCGACTTTGGATTTTGACAGAATCTCCATGCGCTCTCTGACAAAAATTTGCATTGTTATCGCAGATAAGTGGTGATGTTTTTACTTGGTTGTACATTTTCGTGAAATATGTAAAATGTAAACCGAGCCTCTAACGATTCCCTTAATGACGCGGATCTTGCTTTTTTTTCCTCCGAATCGCGTCTTAGCGGGCTTCTCAGTGCAGGATGTCTGATATCTGAATATTAAAAGGGAGTTTCAAGCTCATCTGCAAATGTGATTTGCACATATCACACTTCTGCAGTCGTCAAGCTGCTTCATCGCCAAGCTTCTGAGCAAAGAAGGCTGGGGAGGGGAGGGAGAAAAAAGAAAAAGAAAGATGCACATATGGGTTGCTATTGATGTATTCCATTTCTGACCTAATTTAAATCCCTGCCAACAAGCTCATATGCATACTGTACATTTGCTAAATTACAGAGTGTAAACCTTGCCTTCTCACAGAGACAGGTGTAAACATCAATGTTGTCATAATGCACCACCAGTAAATATGATAATCGCACCATGCTGCAATAGAGCACAAAATAATTTGGACATCATTTTGATGCCTGAGGGGCCCAGGGGAATGCCCTGCAGAACGAAGGTGGCCCATTGACATGCCATACACGCCAAGATATAATTATGGCTGCCTGTCTTTGTTCCTCCCAAGCTTCCTCTCAGTGCGCTCGTAATTTGCTTGTGATATTTTGGTATTCTTTACGATTGAGTTATTCTCTGTGGACTTGAGTATTACATGGGTGTAAATGAAGATGCAAAAGAAGCCGCTCCACTGCCAAATCCCGAGTTCAGCAACTGTAAGCGTAATATTGTGACGGCAAAGTTGATGCTGCCTGTAATAAGTTGTTTTGCAAAGCCTGATTTGAAAATTCATGTGGCATTCTGACACATAACGACTCCCATCCCCGCCGATTTTTTTGGTGTCATCGCTGGCTATCTGTGTGGGACGTTGCTGATAACAAGGGGCAATGCCAGAATATCTTTAGGGTATGCAATGTGTCGAGCTGCGGTTTGTTGTCATGATAATCCCCTCATTTGTAATGTCGGGATCAGCAGGTTACGGCTCTCCACTTGCCTGCCATGTCAAGACTTGGGACTGGCGAGGTGGATTGTCATTTCTGAAGCAATATTTTGACAGCGCCTTCACTTTACTCGCATGCTGCGGCTCAAAGGTCAGAGCTGTGCCACTTCCATTTACTGTGTGTGAACACTCAATCCCCGAGGAGTGGAGCTCTCTACATCTCCCCCTGCAGTCTCTGTGACACACACATGCATGCACGCAGTCTTTCTTGCTGCCTCTCACCGTTTAACTCACTTGTTTTAGGAGATAGATGTCAAGGCTAGTCCCACACAGAGCTTTATAGTAGGTCTAAAGCTCCCAAATTGAAGGGCAATTACAACTTATAAACCTTTATAATGGAGTAAATGGAAAAAGGCAGCTCTGTGCAGTTGATGCCTGATTTCCCCTCCTGCCATCATTCCAATTAGTGCATCGCTAAGACAGCTACCTCTCCCTCAGTCACCACTGTTGTCGCTCGCCTCATATCGCACACACTGCTGGGTATTTTTTTTTTTTTTTAAAACATAGTCTGGTATGATTGTTACAACTACACAATGTCTCAATGGTGTAGCTGTCATCCATTTTCCTGTGTGCTTAGTGCCACTCCTCAGACACCGAGGCAGGTTATGTCAACCAAATAAGGCACTTGTCAGTAATACAAAAAGACATTGTTGCTGCTCCATTGTTACCTGCTCTGCCAGCTATCATATAGAAAGTGATGGAGTGACGGTGTTTTGGAGCACGGTGCAGCACCGGAGCCCCAGGGGTATTATGGGTGTAAATCTCCCTCACACAGTTCTGCTCCAGGCCAGCGAGAGCATCATCATTAGCCAGAGCAGATGGAGGGGCTTCAGCACTGTTTTCCTCTTTCTTCTGTCGGACTATTGCTACTGCTGGAATCTGGTTTGATACAATGCGAGCGGATGGGAGCAACAGCCCAGCTCAGACAATGAATGATGAAATCCACATGAAATCAGATGAAAGCTACAGTACACACATGTAAGGAGGCAGTCTGATTCATCGTTAATTTGTGAAGTGATGATAGTGGAGGTTTGCTTAAATGCTGTGTGCGTGCTCATATGTGTGTGTGTGTGTTCTTTTGTTTAGGTGGAAGGAAGGTGTCATGCAAGCAAGACTTTGACTAAAATAGAGGCTTTCAAAGACACTGAGCTAAAAATATTAGTTGATTAAATAATTAGTTGAATGTCAGAAAATGAATTTAACTATTTTTAAATAAGATGATTATATGAAGTAACGTCTTAAACAAAAATGTCAAAAATGACTCAGCTTATAAAACGGGAGGATGTGCCGCCTGTACTTGTTTAATAATGTATTACATTAAATGTGTTATTGTTTTGGTCGGATGACCAAGAAATTTAATTTTTTTCACAAAAAAAAATATTTATATATGTTAGCATATAACCTACTAATGACATGATGATTAGTTTCAGCTGTAGATAATGTTTTGAAATGCTGAAATAATGTGTTTATGCTCAGTTTCATAACAATTGTTTGTACGGTTCTTATTTTTGAAACCAAGTTTTTAATCCCAGTGCTGCAGTTAACATTTTAAGGTATAAAGAGTAATAAAGTTCTTTGTGTTACAAAATTTTAAAATGTATTTAACGGTATGTGAAACTTTTCCAAACAGTTAGTTATTAAAATTGCATTTGTTCAAGAGATTTTACACTGCATTGGAGCACATGACAAACATCAGATGTTTCCTAAAAGAGACAATATTAGCCTGATACAACAGTTTAAGCCTTTTTTTTCAAGCAGCTAATCAGTGCAATCATTTATCAATGAGGAGTATTTATCTCCAGCAGCCACTAGCTCCCCATTGATGCAGCAGTATTTCACAGTGTGCTAGAGGCCTGCTATCCAGGGAGCAGAGAGTGTGTGTGTGTGTGTATGCGCTCGTGCGTGTGTGTGTGTGTGTGTGCGTGTGCTGTCTGAAGCACTGGCAGAATCCTAATCTTCCAGCAAGAAGCTTCACATGGTCAGATCAAGAATTAGGAGGGAGGCTGAGGGGGGAGAGGGAAAAAAAAAAGCCCATCTCGGTCTGTGTTTTAAAGGACAGTGCTTTGAATGTCATTTGACAATTTCCTTTTAATTAGAACTAATTTACAGAAAGATGCCCACCAGCTAATCTTTACAGGATAATTAACTTCTATTTTCTTTACTTTTAATTAAAAAGTGGAAAAGATTTAGCTGATCCATAAAGAATTGTTCTTTTGAAATGTTCATCAGACTTCACACTTCTTTTGGCATTGGTAATATTTAGATCCTATCTGCTGCTCACAGTCTCCACTGAGTTATTGCAATGATTTTCTCCCCCCTTATCCGAGGTATTAAGAAGTGGAACTATCAATAGTAGAAATAGGAACCAGAGGAAAATTAGAATTGAATTAATGAAGAATTTATTGCAAAAGGAACCCCCCATCCTTCATAATACTGGAATGAAATTGACATCTTAGATATATCCATTTCATAGAAATTCCTTGATGGGAAAACATTGTTTTATCTACATTATTTGATACAGTAATCATTTTTCCTTTTCTGAAGGCTCCCCATTAAATTCTTTGAAATGACGCTCGACTAAAAACTAATTGTTGCAGAGGCAGTTTTATCATTTGCAGTATTGCTATTTGAGCCCCCACAGACTTGCAGGCCGCTGGATGTTATGAATACGGTGCTTTTCAGGTTAAACAGCAGCATCTTATTAAGCACTTAAGACACAATGAAAGTGTCTGGTGCCTCTACAGGAGGAAATCTCCCTCAGCCTCGACAGAGACGGTGGAGAAAAGTATTTTCTTGCCAGTGTTAGCACCTTCCAACAGACTTTACTTAGTGGAGATAAAGTGAGCCAATATGAGGTGAGTGTGCTGTAGACAGAGCCTCCACTCGTCTGCAGACGAGCCAATGGCTGAAGATGGATGCCCCCACTTAACCATGATAGCTCCCTGGAGGAGCCTCAGTCAATGGCTTCATTAAAAGTGAACGTTCTAGTGAAAAGCTCGCTTATAAACCAGTAATTAAGACCACACATATTTTACCTGCTTTGTTTCAGCTGTCACATCCGGTGTACAGGCACATGGTTAACTTTTATTTCCTTATAAGTAACAGAATGACACTAATAAATCATTCAGCCAGAGGACGAGCAAGTGTGTAACAGGAAGGACTCGAGGATGCTTAAATACAGCAGACTGGCCATTTTAACAGCATTTTAATCTGCTCGTCACCCCTGCTAAGCAAATGTTACCCTGCAAGAGAGGCATTAGCTAAGCTCATATTAGTTGGAGGACAAGCTTTGTGACTTTTATGGACCAAACGTTGTACCAGTGTCCACTTGGACTTGTGTGTCCCTGTAAACTCTAGAGAGGCAAAGTGGAGGCAGTAGAGTGAAGCAGGACCCAGCTAACTCCACAGAGAAACTGGCTGGCATCTGCTGAAGCCCTCGGGCACGCTCAGAGGTGCCTCCAGCATTTTAATGGCATAGTCAAATGCCAGCATGTTTTCATGCCATTCCAATTCAAATTCATTGGATAAAGAAGTAAGAGCGTGTTATTCCCCTTCAACAGTCCAGACAGAAACACTGGGCGCAACAACACAGAACTTAGCAACTCTGCAAACATGCCGGGATCCAACGTTTTGTCTGATTGGAATAAGATACTCCACTAGAATTATGTTAAAGGTATTTGAGAAGCGTGGACCAAAATAAATCTATCTGACAGAAACAATGTTAGCCTGCGTATGGGCAGCATAGTGTCAGGAGCCGGGATGAGGAGCTCGGAGACAGCGCTGCTTTTCCCCAGCCGACGGGCGTGTCCCAGTCTCACTGCGTGGAGCGTGAACGTACAGTAATGTAAACTCGGTGGGCCATCTGAACGCATGAAGTCATCAGATCGAATTTAGATGCCTTGTCATCTTCGAGCTCCGCAGCCTCACAGAGGAGTGTGTGTGTGTGTGTGTATGATCACATGTGTGTTTGTTTTACCAGGACTTGAATACATTTATTCAACCTCCCCACCGCCCCCGCCCCTCCTACCCCCCCGACAACCAACCAACCCCCACCCCCGCACCACCCTCCCTTCTTTTCACCCCAATTTCCAGACGAGCGTTGGTGCTGAGTTCTCAAGCAGTTTGTTGACTGTTGATTGTAAGTGCCCGAATTTAGGAAGGCAGCCATTTCTAATCACGAGAATTACATTGCTTAGCAACCGGAAAATCTAGTTAAACAATAGCATTGCTTATTCTTGGTCACAGACTGCAGCTCTGAGAACACATCAGTCTCCACTGAAGCTGTTCCACGCTCCTCCCAGCACACACACACACACACACAGAAACACACACTTACACACACACACACACACAGCCACTCACAGACAATATACAAAATGTAATTTACTTTTCACTTCTGTTACAGCATTAGCTTCACATTTAGTTTGATCACAGTGTACAACTTGAAAAAAGGCCCTTTTTTTTGGCGACATTTACGCAGAATTAAAAAAAAAAAAGATGTTTGAAATGAAAAATTCCTTTGAGGCTTCCTGTAGCATATTAAGCTATTAGGAGTTGCGTAAATGGTATCTATTTCATTACAGTGATCAAGGATTAAATTAAAGGCTTGAGCCCTGTAACGTATACACTAAGTCTCCTCCAAGGCTGAGGGAGCCCTCTGCATCCCAAAGGTCATTAGAGCTGAGGAGAGAGTATGGCCCCCAGTCTCTCCTTGCCTCTCTCCACTTTCTCCTCCATCTCTTTCTCTTCTCTCTCAAATATCTGTGCAAGATGAGATGAAATTGTTTTTTTTCTTTTTTTTCTTTTTCTGTTCCGACTCTCTTTCAGTCAGAGAGCGAGTGTTTATCCATTCTTTTTCCTCCAGCTGTGGAGGTAAACATGTGTATCTAAGCCTACCTGGCTCGCAGCGCACAGCTACTTGCATCCTGAGACAAAGTCTTTCTTTCTGTATTTCTTCCCACGCAGAAGTTTAAAGAGTCCTGCGGAGTATGTGTGTGTTCACCTGGAAGTGAGGAAGGCCCAGTATCAGTGTTGGCACAAAGGGCCAGTCACAGGGAGCGGAGTTGGCAGGGGTTGAGCTGCACGGCCCTGCTGGATTTTAGGGCTGCATTATGCATTCATGTTTAGTCTCAGGTGCTACGTTTTATCCCCAGGCCAGCTTGGACACATTTTCAATGGACCTTTTGGATGAAAAACTGTATAGGTGGGAGCAAAAAATGATTTCCGTGCTTATAGAGATCTGCTGCTTTGTTCTGTCAGATTCAATTACCTCACCTCTAATTAGGGAGCTATAGAGGAGGCTGGGTTTGTGATCCACACATCACACTGTGGAGCCTGCTGATAATGTGAGGTATCGCTATCACAGCCCAGCCACAAGCTCCCCACATTGCGGACGGCTGAAAAAGCATGCCATGAAATTAGCAGTCACTCATACAGTTTTGCACATACACACATATTTGTTTAGAGCTCTTCTTTCTTTTTTTTTTTCTTTTTTCCCTCTTTTTTTTTTTTTTAAGTGTGAGTTTCCGAGGCAAGGCTGGCACATCCGTGTGGTTTTTTTCCCATTTTCTGTTTCAGCCCGCTGAGGCACGGACTCATGTACGGAGTGTTTTCCTGAAAGATATTCTCATCCCACCACCTCTGTCCGTACCCCTCTCTTCCCCCGCTCCCCTTCCTCGGTGACTCATTAATCCTCTGTCCATCATATGGTCTCAGAGTATCACCCCATTTTATAGACTCAGTGGGGGCATTACCATATCCCTCTCCGGAGCTCCACTCCGCATGGCCGATCCCTATCAGACAGAGGCCATGCCATGAACAAAAGAGCCACTGTGATCAAGCCTGCATTCAGCTACCAATGTCTCTATTAGCATTGGCTGCTCCTGCCTGCTGCTTCTGCTGCATGACTGTTTGAACAGGGCTGAGATTTCTCTCTCCAGTCGGCAGAGGAAGAGTCTGATGAATGTGGATGATACAGTTCAGGGTGGAGGGTGTGGATGACGGGGCCGCGTTGGTGCAGGGATACCTGGACACCGACCTCGACTGAGAGGAAGTTCAGACAGGGTGCAGCTTCCCTAAAACATCCTCTTAAAATCGCCAGATGCGAGTCTTTGTGCCGGGATGATCTGAGCCAAGCAGGCTTTTCTCTAGAAAGTAAAAGCTCATGAATTCCTGAGAGCTCAGGCATTCTTGGAAGTCTGAACGCAACAGGACTTCAGGGCAAAGATGACTGTTGTCGGACTGCAACTAATAATTATTATTCTCCTAATTATTCTAAGAATTATTTCTCACGATTAATTGAATTATTGTTTGGTCAAAATGCTGCGAGCCAGTTTTGCTCTAAATGAACCAGGCCACATTAATCAGAGGTTTTAAAGGACATTATTTTCAAGCAATCTAATCAAACAGTGATTTTTCCCTCTTCGACTGTTTCATGAAAAGGGCTTTCAGAGACCTGATGTGGTTAAAGTATCTGGAATTTAGGACAAAAAAAGGTAAAACTAAGAAAGGGCTTTTTTTTTTTTGGTTTCGTGATATTCTAAAAAAGGTTTAAAAGAAATGGTTCCAAACATTATTTATTTATTTATAAAAATGAATTCATTATTTCCCATATACTCATATCATCATTCAATAGCCTCAGTTTTATTTGGGATTTTTTAGGGCTGGTTACTGTCTAGTCAGTGGAGGGCAAATAAAGAAAAAAAGCGCTCACCACGAGTTCTCAGACTTCTGACATCTTCAAATTGTTTGCTTTGTCTGATCAGATGAAGATATTCGACCTTAAATGATTTACGACAGATAATGGAAGCCAAACAAAACTCCTGAGAGGATGAAATCATTAAATGTTTGGCTTGAATTCTGTCTGCTGAATAAACAACATTATTTTGTTCAGGTAAATATCCCAAATAAATAATACATCAGTAATATACCACTAAATTACAAATTTTTTAAAAATCTTGATGGATGTTTTCAAAGCTAAGATGCATATCTCAACTTTCAAGAGAGACAGCATTTAAAGGTGACTTGCTTTTTCCTTTGTAAGCAGTAGAATACTTTTAGACGCCCACATGGGGCAAGTGGGGTCCCTAGATTATATAGCAGAGACAAGACAGATGCAATGAGTGAGAGACACCACGCAGATTTTCAAAAGATTTCCAATTAAGTTTCCGAAAACAGTGTTTTTCCTGTGTGTTTATGTCTCAAAAACCACCTTTCCTTACAGATTTTTTTTTTTGTGTGTGTGTGTGCTGTAATGAGCTCACCCGTTTTTTTTTTAAAGCAGACTGTGTTGTTTTCGGAGGCGATGTAAAATGCAGACGCTCTCTCCGCGGTGTCATTGGCCATCTGAACTCCAGAGGAGGCTTGATAAGAGGGTGAAGCAGCAGGCATTCCTCCGGCCCAATTCGTCAGCAGACCCTATAGAAATGCACCAACAAGCGCGGGTCACACAGTGAATGTGACAGGATTTTAAACAGTACACAACTAAATATAGCAGGAACGCCACTATCAGAAAATGAGTTAGGAGTGTGGTGCTAGTCGTTTAGAAAGTCATTATTCTTATCATTGCTGTCTCTGAAATAATTTCAGGTCTCTCCATGCAATGAATACTGTATAATAAACTAAACATGTGAGAATGCACACAAACTTTGGTAATCTACGCAGTCCCAAAGAAGTAGCCATCAGACCCCTTTAACGTCTCTGACTTGGTGAAGTATTTCATTTTTTCCATATTCAGGAAGGCCTGCAGTATCTCGATCAGTTTAAAAATGCTCCATTTAGTTACTATCTGTTAGAGTGGGGAAGTGAGATGCCCTTATTCTGAGTCTATTAAACCTCAATTCTATCTCATCTTATCTACCTAATCTTTGTGTCTTATTGACCATGAAGTTTATCTTTAATCTCCCTTTACCCTTATTATCGCACAACACTGTAGGTCTATTTTCCATGGTGCAATAGTGCTGCTGTATTTGCCGGCAACAGAGGAAGAATCGTTTAGTTGTACACACAGTTCTTATTCAGCTGTGTAATGGAATGTGTACAGAGTGTGTGTATAGAAATGTATTTCCCTGCTTTCTTTCACACTGTCTTCAATTGCCTTGGCAGGAGCTTTTAACGCCAGTCATACAATCTCCCCTTGATACTGCGATATTTATCTCTCAGTATCATCTTAAGCGATGGTAGACTCATCGAGTCACTTCACGCCTCACTTCACTCCTCAGCGAATCAGCAGAAGGCATCAGATAAGATCATAAAACTGTATCCTAATTTAAAAGCAGCACTCTGCCTCCGCAGTGTCTATTAGAGATCTGTGTGCTAATTCTTTTCATGTCCGGGGCTCCTGCAGATGTAGGCCTCTACAAAGGAGTAATTTATAAGACTAATGAAAAGAGCAAGCAGTTTGTGGACATCAGGGGGGTCTTTTATGAGACTCGGTGCAGGAAGAAAGAGAAACAGGAGAGGCACGGCAGCCCCACTTTCTGAACTGAAATTATTGCTTTATTAAAGCTGAGGGGCTCACTCTTGCTACAATAGAACAAACATGTTGAAAGGTGTCGAGAGGATATCAGTGCAGTCTGTTTGAGCTCCAGGATGATGCACAAGAGGCTGCAACGTAGCTCATGTGTGACAGGCAGAAATGGAGACAGCATCCACATATAGCATGCAGCGATAGCAGCACTTTTGATATGATTATTCAGTTTAAACACAGCCTGAGACGGAGGGTTTTGTACGAAAATGACACAGGTTTCTCGCTTCGAGTGTGTGATTTTTGAATGGAAACTAACCTTAAACTTGAAGTGCTGCATCACTTCTTCGCTATGGTAATTCATGTGCAGACAGTGGAGACATGTTTTGGCTCGGAAGAACTGCGCCTGTGCAAGATGCGCATTATCTTAATAACATTCAAATGCCGAGTGAGATGTTTTTCAGAACTAATACAATTCAGGTAGCAGTACAGTAATTCCATCAACGCCCTTGATTGAAGCAAAATGGTAATATGCAAATACCAAAAGAGATGTACAGCTACAAGCAAAACTCTGAAATCATTTAGATTTAAAGAAATAATATTGCACAGAGGGGGGAAAACATTAATCACACGGAAAAGTGTCTCCTTTAAGATTGCACTGGTGTATTACCCGGAGGCATGGAATGTAAATGGAAAATCAACATTGTACCCTGTGATAAGGCTAACAAATTAATAAAAGTATTTTCTTTCCTCCTCCTGTGCTGATGCCTGTATGAAAAGTCTGGAAAAGGAACTTTTTTTTTCTCCTCCCTCCGTCTTGTGTGAGGTTTTGTTTTGCAGGTAGTGGGATTAAAATCAACGCTCTCTTGGCTGCATGTCAGCTTGTTTTTCAGCAAGTGCACAGTCTCAATAGGCTTTTTTTCAATAGCAACAATAGCAGAACCTTTGTGAAATAATATGTTAAAACACTATTTTTCATTGACATGGCTTTATCTTTATCTTTATACATCCAAACATGGAGTGTGTAGACGGCAAAGAGCTGTGCCGGGCTTTGAGTTGCATCTGCATTTGTAGTATTTTAACAAAAGAAACAAGGAGAGGGAGAAGTTTTTTACTTAAGAGCCTGAAGGATGTGATGAAACTGCTGAACATCTCCTTTGTGTATGTGTGTGTGTGTGTGTGTGTGTGTGTGTGTGTATGCATGTGTGCATGCTCCCTCAGGTCCTCTGGAGGATGGCCTGGAGGAAGAGGAGGAGGAGTGCGTCTCCGAGGAGAACGAGCTCTTGGCCAAAGACGAGTTCTCGGTGGAGGAGAACTTCTCCGCCGAGTTTGAGACTGAGAACATGAGCTGTGAAGACATGGAGTACTTCTGCAACAAAGGTGAGGATCGTCTATTTACTCGCAACCAAAACTTTAAACGCTGTTCTCCGCGAGCCGTGCACAGCGCTCTTTTTAATACCTAATCTGAGACAATATGTTGAGCCACCCCTCTGCCAAGCATCAAAAATAAGTTAAACTCCTGCCAACGGTGTCTAATAAAATTCCTCAACATGGTCGAATCAAACCTGGCAGAACTTGTATCCGGCTGAGAATTTCTCCTGCATCACTGCCTACAGTTGAAACTATCCATTTTGATTTTTGATCCCAGCCATCTACCTGAGAGCAGTGGTTTGATCTGAGAAAGAGAGAGAGAGAGAGAGAGAGACAGAGAGAGAGATGGCATAGGTAACACTGGCGTCCCCCCACCCCCACCCCACCCCCGCTCTGTGATAGTGCTGTGAAGGTGTGCTACGGTACACCAATGCACTGGAGAGCGTAGCACTTCCCTTTGAGCCGGCGCTGAGGCTCTGTGAACACTCAGCAGCACCTGCTACTGCTCGGAGGTCCAGCACTATAAAGAGCCTTAGCGTCGCCAAATGCGCCCGACTCCTCTTTGAACTCCAATTCAATTAGATTGCTTCTTTGTATGTTTGTTTCATTTCGGTCACACCTTGCCATCACAGGAGCTAATTTGTGGTCTGCTCCAGGTTACAGTGTGAAGATGACAGACTTGTCCCGCCTCCCCACATCCCCCCTCCCCGTCTAACTCCCCCACCCCACCCCACCCCCACCCCCACCCCGCCTCCTCCTCTAGCCCCCCGGTCTCTTGGCTTTCTCTACCCCAGGTGTCCCCACTCTTACTGGGGCATGGATGCTATAAATTTGACTTTTTAATGAAGAACCGATGCTTTGAATGTCTGCCTCTTCCTTCTCCTTTCAAAGGGAAAAATTGTTTAGAATTATTTCTTCACACTTCTAAACTGATGTGCCTCGTGGGATTACATTATTGAAGGAAAATAAATCTTTCATGTTTCAGGTAGGCTATGCCCCAGTAATCGTATCAATAATGTTTTCCTTTTGTTCTCCGGGAAAAGTTGAACGGCACAATTGTTCGGAAATTGCAATTACCAGCGACGCCTCGTTTGCTCTACCCTTTGTCTCGCCCGTAATGTGTCCTTCCACAAACTTCAAAGTGGAGTATATGGTCTTGTAATAACCCAGTAGCTATTAAATAGATGGTGTCATACACATGGGTGGCTACAGCTAGGAAAAGTACAACTTCTAAAAATCTTCAAAGAACCTTGTCAGAGCCGTTTGATATTTCCATTGTTTTGGATAAAACCGTGCAAAGAACTGGGCCTCAAATCTCCTTTCCATGTTTATGAATAAAGTCAACACTAAATAGCAATCCCAAATGTCAAATACTACTTTTTGGAGACACGGGTAATCTGCTCCTTGTCATACACAAGCCTTACTAGTCAGATTTTTTTTTTTTATTACTTTGCTATCTAAGCTTACAGTAGCTAAGTCTGCCATTGCCTCCTAAGACCCAAATGATGTACTATCCAAATTTCTTTTCTCCTCATGGCAAGTTGTGCGCAATCATCAGGTGTAGCCATTCTCCCCATGATCCCTTCCTCTATTAGATCTATTTAAAACTAATGTCGGCGTGGCTTAAATTTACCCCACTTATGTGAAACTGCCGTGAATTAAACAGGACGCAATCCTGGCAGCATTAAATGGTTTAAGTGTGTTATTCCTCGACTATAGGAGGAAAAAGAGAGCCCCCTTGATTAACTAAACCCTCTCAAATGTGATGGCGTGCTGTAATTAGCCCTGTGCGGACTTGAACGTGGGTTTTAAAGCAGCCACTCATCCCATGGCCTTTATCTTCTGCTGCTTCCCGGAGAATAAGGTCTCCCGTGTAAGGTTCCTCCACTGTGCAGTGACTCTCTGGTCTTAGCTTAGCCTTGTATCTGTGTAGTCACTCTCTGAAATGGGCTTGTCAGGGGGACCTAAAACCTCCATTAAAAGTTTCAGTCTATAATAGGTATTAAAAAGCTGTAGGAACACAAAGAGGAGTACCAATTTTCATTAACATATGAAGCACTTATTAACTTTGATCAGAGTGCGGTGAAGTAGCAAAGCCGCTTAAAGGCGCAAAGGTCAAGAAGTTGAATGCCACCAAAGACTCAGTCATTTGCCTTACCCTTGCAGAAAAGGGACTCCCCAGATAAGTGCATGGAGCACCTTGACGTCCCATCTTGGCCTGAGGCTAGGCAACCTCTAAATTGGCTGGTAGTTGACTCTATAGCCTGTTTAGTTTAATGGTGTCAAGGCTCTTGATGGTTTTTTGGTGCTTTCTCGATGCTGGTGGCGAAACACACCGAGGCCTGTCGGCCTTTGCAACATGAACATGAAATCACAAAGATGCTAAATTGTGAGCATAAAGCATTTTTTCATCGAAGAAGTGACGTAACCCAAAACATTTCTCTCCAGCATTGTAAGAGAGGCTCTTAACCCTTTAGCTTTGTGATCCTCAACGCAAACTATCATCTGCTCACTACATTACCAGAGGCATGTACATGCATGTGAGCTGCTACCTGTTCAACAGCAAAAAGAGATGTTTTTTCCTTGTTCAGTACAAAACACTTACAGTGGAATAAAAGGTTAAGTCCTCCAGTAATTCTGCAAAAAGCGATTAAATGATTTTTTTTTTTCAGGTAATGTAAAAGCTTGTGTTATAGAACAATGATCACAGTGTTTCTCTGTGTTTATCATCTTGTTATCCTTTAACTGTGGAAAGTAATCCAAGTATTGTACTTGAGTACAGTTTTCAGGTCACTGTATTGTTGAATATTGAGTATTATTTTCAAGTTACTTTGAATTTTAACTAAATTACATTGAGAGGAAACATATTGTACTAATTACTTTACTGTTATGCAGTTTTTGGACAGTCTTAGTTAGTCAGTTGCTTTGCAGGTTTAGATTTTGGAAACCAAAACACAAGATAAATATGATCAACAAATAATATATGATGCATTTTCATTGATTAAAATGCCAAACGAAACATTAAGTCTTTCAAATCACATTCTTCTTGATTACTATTAATATTAAAATGCTGATGACAAGTCCATGCATTAATAATAACAGTCAATAACATAATAGGTCTTGTGTAACAGTGGTACACTTTGAAAAGGTCCATTCTGCATAATGAATGCTTTTACTTGCTACTTTAATGATACTTGGACAATGATGTAACTGCACTTTTGCTGGAGTAAAATATTATATGACAGACTTTTACTTGTAGCAGAGCCTTTTTTAAAAAAAATTTTATCACTTCTACTGAAGTCAAGAATGAGAACACTTTTACTACCGTCCTTCATTTCCAAACCAAGTTTTTGGAGCCACTCATTGGTATGAATCCTGAAGGAAACTGTGTGGGACTCAAACTCATCTACAATAAGACGTATGAAGAGTATCATGTAACTGATACTCGACGTAATGTTACCGAAACAGTACGTGAGAGAGAAATGAAGCAGCTTGGTAGAACAGCAGAGCCACAGAGAGAAGGAACTCTGTTTTCATATCAATGCAGCGGCTGAGAGCTCGTTGAGGAGGAAAAAAAAGCCACATATCTAAAGAAATAACCTTGGCTTTTCCTGCGATTAAAACAGAATCTTACCTCAAACGACTTCTCCTGCTCGGTCAATTTCACATTTATGGAGCTCTGCCTGTGAAGAGCCCACAGTTGAGCACACCAACTCCACAGCAAAGATTTATACTCTATTGACACACCTGGCTCTATAATTGTGGCAAAGATACCTCTTTTATATACACTGAGTGGCACCTTTTTTTTACTGAAATTGTGAAATTTCACCTTGCTGTTTTACCCCCTCTTTTATTGTTGGCTATCTGTGAAGTTCAGCACAGGGTGTTGCCACAAGCTGTTCCCTTTGTGCGTTCCAAGTGTTGCCTGATGACAAATGACTTCCTTAGTTAGCTTTGACAGTAAATTTACATGTCATTTCATGTGTCTCATTTCCTCAGTGTGAAACATCTTTTTGTGAAGTCATATGACATGAGTTTTTTTTTCAGCTCTAACTACTTGATTCTGACGCAGTTGCGAGTCTTTATATTTGGAATACATCAAGCACAGCTACGTGTGAATATTTGGCACTTTTTCTGCAATGTTCTCTGCAAATTACAAAAATTCTAATGTAGGCAGAAACATTTTATCAGAGTGAAAGTGAATCAAGGCTCAGGACTGCATATGCAGGACTCACAGCAAGCAACAAACCCACCTTGACCCTTCAAATAACCTCTCAGTGAGTAATTTGACTTGCAGCAGTCAGAGATGTACAGTAACAAACAGAAAGTGGCAGAATTAATTATGCCACTCTTTGTGTAACACAGAAGTAATCAGACTCTCCAGCAACACAGGAGGAAGATCTCCTTGGCGCTTTCGCCACAGCTGCCAGTGCCCAGAATGGTAAATGTGGAATTTTAATGCACAGTTGATGCTGGAGAATATGAGGAAATGCTAATTTGTGGTGCGATAAGATGAATCGAGTCATCCCTTTAGCCCCATTTGACTCAGTGGAGGAAATTAATCATTAATGTTTGTTAAGTATGACAATCTAACTGGGCCAGATCTACATGCTCAGAGACTGAGGCAGAGCGAGATAAAGACCCAGGCTGCAGACAGGGAGGAAAACTGCCAGATTCTGTAATGATGGGAATTTATTGGCATTTAAAGAGACAGTGGCAAGGCATTTCACTAATAGCCTTCCTCCATTGGAGTGCTCTGCCTGCCACAAATTGCATGCAATTCAAACCTATTTTTCAGATAGCAGAGAAGTCTTACAGCTATGCTTGACTTTGGTAAAAGAGGTTGCTTCCTGGAATTGACTTTATCTGTTGCAGCATAATCTGCATCAACAACCAAATATGCAATATCAACCGACTAGCACTGCTGCTGCTGGGGGACAGCAGGCATCCCCCTAATATTCTGAAAATCATTGCTAAGCTACACTAGCGAGATTGTGATGGGTTTAGAAAAGTGGCAGTGGGTTAAAGTCATTGAGCCTAGAACTCGGTAACACGTAAAACTGTGCAATCCCATATGAGGACTTAAAAATACTTATACTCCATTTTGCAAAAATTGCGACCTGTCTCTAGACTCAGTGGTCAGGATTAAAGCGCTCTGAGCTCCTTCAAGTCACACACGAGAGATTGACATTTTCAAGGGCTTCCTTGGCAGAGACAATGCTAAAAGGGAGAGAAAAAGCCAATATGACTTTGTTGCTACCTTGCTCCAGGAATTGTGTGTGTAAATCGCCTATAAGCTTATTGACCTGAATGCATAGCACGCTGCGTGTGACTGCGATTTGGCGAGAGAGCTGTCCTTTGATAGAGCGGCGATAGGGCTGATTTTAACAGCTCACTGGCTCCTCTTGCATGCCCGCCAACCCTGCACCCAGCAGGCCGCCTCGCCTCCCCAGCCCTCCCCGTCCCTCCCCGTCCCTTCTGTTCTGTTCAGCCTTCTCTCACTCAACCTTAAGTATCTCCATTTGATTGCGCAGGGAAAGGAACCCAAGCCAGATGTAAATTATGATCCAGGCGATAATGTAGAGGATGATCATTGACAATCTGTCTCCCTCGATAAGACAGCAGAGGGGTTTCATTTCAAATAATGAAACAAGCCAGAGTCTCTATTACCTGTAGTGGACCTCTGTGAATGAAGTAGAGCACCTCAATCAATCTATTTCTATATCTCAGAAAGGTTAAAATTCCTATGTCGTTCAAAACCATAAAACCGACTCTCCATATGCGCCTGCACTCCAGGTTTTATCAAACTGTACTGTAAGCAAAGGAGTGCTGCTCCGGCGCTTCTTTTCCTTTGCTCTGCCTTTTTACTCGTGACATTTGTGCAGGAAACTTCATCAAAGCCCTGTGACATTGTTCCCTGTGAGGTTGCCTGGGCGATTGTGTTTAAAATGCATTGCAAACTGTGCTAGATAGAAGGCAGAAAATCCTTAATCACTGCTTAATTAAGGAATCATCTTGTAGCTTCATTTCCCGGGCTGTAATTAAACACTTCCAATACGTTTCGTTACAGGGCTTAACATGTTCGCCTGAGATCAAGGTAGTGCCTTTAATGTTATCTCACCAGCTTTTTTAAAACTCCGCTCCATTGGAAGGAACTGTTGATATACGCCTTTGTTATCCTCGTCATAATACGAGCCGGGTATGCTAAAGAGGTTCTCCAGGCCCAACAATAAATACTAGGGAAATTTATTTGAGTGGGCTCCCTGATAATATACTGGGAGAGGGAAGGAGTCAGGGGAGAAATCGCTGGCCCAAGCAGACACTTGCATAAGCAAAACTGGGTCATAATGACCTCATGTACTGTAAGTAGGACATTTTTTTGCAGACTTCCGTCTCAGTATCACTTTTTTCTTCATATACATCTCCTCTTTTTAGCCGAAGCAGAAAGCTGACATCCTTTAAGCAATGTTTGCTACCTTCTTTGAAGTGAGCCATGTCCAAAAAAAAAGCTAAACAAGCATGGTGTGTGTGCCTGATCTGGAGATTAACCTACGTGAGGACGGACGGCACTGGAGTGAAGTAGTGTGTGTCCCGTGGCAGTTGTCACTGGAAGTGTGATAACAAACACTCCGAAAGCTTTTTTTTTTTTTTTTTTTGAAGCTTTGGGCGAAAAAATCAGGAAAAAATCAGATGTGGTGAACAACCATATGACAACATGTACATTTTGTGTATTTCTTGCATATTTGGTGCTAGATTACAATGACATGCCGTGTGAGCCACATCTTAAAAACATATTGTCTTTGTCATCCTAACGTATTCGCATTTAAATCTACATATCAATTCCTTTTTTTTCTCCCCCCTTGTTGAGTGTATGAAGTGTAGTAATCCATTGTGGTAATCCAAGCCTGTCCTTGACCGTTCACTATTGGGTTTGAAACATCAAAGGGATGAAAACGATATGGTGACAAAAGTGAGAGAAATGTTCCTCCACAAACTATCAACTACCCCTACATGCCCCAAGCAGGTTTGCTCTTACTTGCCCGAGTTTGAAGAGACAGAGTGCAACCACTGTGTCAGCCACATTGGATTTATTCAGAGCACCACACTAGGGGCACCTACTAAGCACTGATTTATGTGCTTATAAACTTTTAGTACAAACTGTGCTTACTGTAGACATGCAAAAATGTATTTTTTATTTTTTTGACTGTAAGTGTATCTAAGAGCGCTCAACAACAAGAGCTCCAGTCAGTGTTCCTGCTACGCATTCAGAGGCGGAGTCTGTTTAACAAGGTCTTTAAGCATTTACACCTCGGAGTGAGATACCCAAATATCCCGCAGCATGGTCTGTGTGAGCCCCGAGACTGTAAATCAGCACTACATCCTATAACACACATTCTGGCTCGCTCCACAATAGATCAAACGGTAATAAATAGCCACCTCTCTCCCACACATTGCTTTCCTTCCTGTTCCATGGAGCTTCCTCCTGTTCCTGCAAGCACTCATGGGAACTCCTTTTTTTTCATAAAAACATGCAGCTGGACCTTGTGAGCTCGCAGCACATGCACATTACCGAACTATGTATAATCAAAAACATGCAGCTTTTCAAAATGACAATGGCCTTCGAGCTTCAGATTTTGACTCACTCAAATATTGCAGGAGTTATAAAAATGCATGATTTTTTTTTTCTGGGATAATATCCAAAGTCTTTAGAATCTGCCCTTTCGGAAGGGCAGCACAGTCCATAATGCAATGATTAATTAAATTAGATGTCTGAGCATTAAATTTGGATTGAGTGCTGCTCACTTTATGTCTTGTGTGCTTTAGGACTTAATCTTTCTCTGCCTTGCAGGAGAGGACGATGGCAACCGAGAAGCAGGAGAGTCGGAGATGGACGGGCAGGGCGAGAAGACCAGGCATACGGCCGTGGGACAGGACGAATGGGATGGTCCAAGTAAGAAAAGTCCTCAAAGACAGCGTCTTAGTGCCATCTGGCAAATGATTGTAATTGGACTGCAAAGCATGTTGCATGATTTCAGGTGTGGTACTGATCTTGACGTTGTATAGAAAATGAGCAACAGGGTATTTGCAGACACTTTTGATACAAAGGAACAAAGCACGATGTCTTGAAGAGCAGCTTTAGATGGACAAATGAGTCACAAGTCTGCATGCTATATAACAAGCTTCAACTGAACGTACACCCACCTTTCAGTTCACAGTGAATTAAATTACCAACAATTGCTTACACAATAAAAACAGCTTTTTTCTTTTTTTTAAAAAAACCTAAAGTGCAATACAGATACATTATTTTTAATCTCTTTTTACCCCTTTACTTAAAGTAACTTCATCAAAGTGATGGATGATAGAATGAACAAGATAGTTGCACAGCAATTACTGCTCAGCAATGGCCTGCACCCACACTGCTGAACACACAAAATATGATTCCTTTTAATGCATAAAATGACCCCAAGAATTTATTGCAGGTACATGCGTTTGTAAAAAAAAAAAAAAAAGAAAGAAAAAAAGAAAAAAGAGAGAGAGAGAAAAGAAAAAAGAGGAGAGAGATAGAGAGAGAAAAAGTGGATTTGGGCAAGTTGTGCTTGCTAGCTCGAAGCCCCCCGGGGTGTGTATTTTATACTGACAGTGAATCAGTGTTATCGCACCTATCAGATAATGCATTTATCATTAAATTTCACATTTGCATTTAAATCTGGGGAAGGAAATGAGCATTGCTGGCTAAAGATAAGAACGCTGGGACGACAGTAATAAACCATCACTGTGATCAGTCAGGAGACAGGGCTGAGGGGGTCAGCTCAGAACTATGGGGGCCGTGACAAAAAGAAGGCATCACATGCGGAAAAAGGCCCTTTTGGGTGAGAAAATGCTGAGCTTAAAAATACTGCTTTGAAAAGGAGGGATGGATGTGGCATGACTAGATGTATGACTGACTGTAATTATCCTTTCCCCTTCTACTTAGCCATCAGAATGAGAATTAGAGGCTCAGAAACACACTGCTGGACAGGCGAGTGGAGAGAGAGGAAGGAGGCTTGAGTTTTATGGGAGTAAAGTGTCTCTTGCATACAGTGAGGACGGCTGAACTGCAGAGGAGGTGATGTGAGACCTGATGCCCATTTCATGTTTTACTAAACCACAGCCTGAGTGCTTCTGAGTTATCAAGTTAGAAGACTTCAGCACTGTGTCCTAATCTCTGCTGTATTACAAACTAAAAAACTGGCACTTAGCACATGGCTGCGTCCAACTCTGAAGAAACACGCTTTTCTATATGTACTGTAAGAAATCAAGCCAGGTTTAACAGAGAAAAACAGACCAAAAAAAAAAAAAATTTTTTTTATCACAATTTTAGCATCAATGTAAGTTTCTCGACATCTCTATGATATACCAACCAATTAGCAAGAGACTTACACTGTGACAGTCGTGCCCCTCTGTTTTCTCAATGGGCAGCATAGAGTGGGCAAAAATTAATCTTGCCGCATAATAATGCCATTCACTCTCCCATCATGGCCGCCATGAAAGGTCATTTCCCTTTTTAATTTTTCCCATTGTGCTGGAAAAGTCAGATGGGCATGTTATAATTTGAATAAAGAGGGGAATCAGACAATCAGATAGGGACATTTGAAATGACATGACTTCCTGTTCGAGGCGATTAAAAGCAAATTTATTTAGTTTGAGACTGTCTACCCTTTAATCTCTTTGTAAATGTTCAGATAGTTCGGCACTGAAAAGTTCTTTGTTATTCTTTGGCTTAAGTTTAAGCAGGTGTGATTGTGATCACCAACAGATAATTTTTAATCACTGCGCGTGTGCATCTGAATAGGATGTGTAATGGCCGTTACATAAAAAGAGAGTGAAGCCTTTTAATGAGGTGGGCTAACTCGGAACATGCCCACCTGCTTTGGTGATTCTATTGAAGCCCCTCCATACCGTTTCCCTTTTGCTGAGTAACAACAAAAGCCTTTACAATCTACATCCTTTAATTGAACTTTTTTTTTTGTCCCCGCATTTCATCTCCACTTTAGTAACTCATGTCAAGTGCTGTCCATGATTGCCCCCCCTGTTCTCCGATTGTCTTTCTGTCTGGAGCGGCAGAGAACTGCGCAGAATGACTCACTATTAATCTGATAGCTGCCTCTTCTGTGCTGTTCAGAGTGCCGGGTCTCTGATGTGGAACACCCAGCGAGTTCCCTTTCTCTCCTCTCGTCTCCACAAGTATGTCCTTAAGCAAATCTGCACACTGATCTTCTGTCTCATGTTCATTTCTCGTCACGGATGTTTCGCAATCAGCCGCTGATTTGGGAGATAGCGTGTCATGCTATTCTGTTCATTTTCATGGACTAGTGGTGATAGGAATCTGACTCTCTCTCTCTCTCATTCTCTCCCACTCGCTCTCCTCTAGGCTAATTGGGAATGGTGTGTGTTAGCTAGCTAACTCTACTAATGAACTTGTTCTCAGCCTTATCTTAAGGCTTGCTCATGTAAACTACACCCCCTTATGAAAGTCGTGAAATCCAGGGTTCATTAAGAGCGCTGTTATTGTGATCACTGTCATTTCTGCTAAAAATGTTAAGCCTGTAAAATACCAATTGTTTCAGTGTGGTATTTAGTCACACATATGTTAATCTACAAACTCCTATATACTAATGAATACACGAGGCAGGAGTGGAGGTCGAGTGGCTTTTAACTTTGCAATCTGCATACATACATTCCAGTTTGTCTTTTTCACCTCGGTTATGATGGAGTTTGGCTGATTACATCTAAATCTGGTAGCACCACACTGGTTGTAGAGTGTAAACCTAAATGTGTTGTTATATAGCATGTCCACATGACTATACTCTTGCCACAGGTCCACAGGTCCAACTTAGCATTAGTTATTCATATTCATGGTTAACTAGTTGATTATTAACATTCATATTAAAAAATAATTGTCTCTTCAATAGACACTGTAAAGCACTTATTAATGCCATATTCTGGGGGGTTGGGTAATTAAGGGTGGTGTTAGATTATTAAGATCATAGGTCATGAACAACAGCTTTCTTAGCTGAAGGTGATATGTAACATTTTAGACCTAATAACAGCACAGACATCAATTAGAACATTTCTTTGAAGACATCTGTGTCAGTGGAATATACAGGGGCTGATGTGCAGTTTAAGCTGTGCTATGGAAGTATTAGAGTGTATGGCAGTATAATGATACTAAATAACATGAAACTGTTCCTAAAGCAGTCATTGAACCCAGGCCATGTAAAACCAGTAATCTAAGCTAGACCAAGAGGGTCCTGTACATCATAAACAGTGCATTTTATACTGTGAGCCGTGAATGTAGTAGTTGCTGTAGTTGGTGCTTAATTTACTGGTAGCAAGCAGTAATATGGAGGTTGATGAGAGACAAGCCCTAGCTAATGGTCCGGTAGCTTTATATTATGGTCCTGCAGAATACGGCTCTAATAAGTGTTTATAATGACTTACAAAGGGCTAATATGCTATAATATGCTATAATAATGCTGAAAACCTTTATTAAGTAATTGCAGTATTAGCCATCATTTCAAGCTATTTAAGTTTTCATAACTATTTCTCACAATAGGTGCAGGATACAATAGAATGCAACACTACTTCCCCTTCAGTAAAACTATTAGCATAATGTGTCTTGCACTACACCTCTGCAGAATAAAACATTATTAAAGGGACATTCCAGTGATGATGATGATAATGATGATGATGATAATGTAACCAGATGCATTTCATCTTAAGCTTCGGAACATCATTATAATACAAACTAGACGCATGAACTTTGAAAGCCATAAGCATTTAACATGCACGGAGGCTGCTGCTACAGAAGCCAGCTGGAGTGGCACAATGGGAAATGTAGGATCTTGTTTTTGGGGTCTTTATAGTTCAAATCAAAATATCTCAGGATTTCCTGCTTTGTTTCCGACCATTCTTTTTAAATTCTATTTACTTTATGCCTCCTAACATTAAGGCAGAGCAACATGGTTCCTAGAGAGCCCCTTCAACATAAAAAAACATTAAATATAACTTACAGAACAACATGTAAGAGTTACCGATGTTTCATGTGCGTTACTGCTTTTCATGGCGGCGTCAGTGATGGCATCAGGGTTGAGGTATTGTTACAGATACAGGTGAAATAAGGTACACAGAAAAGGAGGAGATCCAGAAAGAGGAGAGGAGCGTGACAGAGGGGCAACAGAAGCCATGTGATCACCTTGTCCGCAAATCTCTTCTCTTGGCTGTGCCTGACAGCCGGCTCGCTCAGCTCCTGGTGCCAGCTGGGCATCGGCCATGCAGGGCAAGGCAGGGGTCAGCTGAAGGAGTGGCCATCTGAGAATCTACCTGACGGTCAGACACAGACGGAACACGAGCAAAGAGGACCCCCCCCCCCCGCCCCCCCCAATCGCCACCGCCACCGCCTTAAAAACGATATTCATTTTCATCTATCCCCTTCCTTCCCCTTTCAAGACATCAAACAAGCACATGCTGAAAACGCAGCTTCACTCAGATGTAAAAACTCTTGAGTCTCATTTTTGACTCCAGCCAACCCAGAAGGCTCTCTGGCCGATCCTTCTTCTTCTAGTCTCCAAAACAAGGAAAAAAAAAAAAACAATAGCCATTTCAGGTTTAATGCACATATGTCATGCTAGGAGAATTGGAGGACCAGATGGCCAGGATACTGTGGCAGGTGCCTCAACAAATGTTTGCGGTTGCCCATGCTGCTATTTATATCGTGGTGAAACACAGACACGCAAATATTTGCAAAAGGACAGTGGGCCCTTTTTGCTCAGAGTCAAAGTGATCACCAATATAAACAGATGGGATAAAACCTTTTGGGCATCAGTTGTCTGAACTTTGCAGTTTTTGTCAGGTGATCTAAGGAAACTTCTTGTTCCGGTGAATAAGCAGAAAAATGCTGAAAAATTAAGATGGAAGTTTATGGGTCGTTAACTGAGAAGATTGTGTTCTCTTCCTCATCTGTTTTCTTGTAATCAACAGTTTAGATTGTTAATATATTTGTATTTAAGCTGCACCGACGATTCTACATTTGGCCCCGACTGAACTGAAAGTGAACTGACCCAAACTCCGGTACAAATGCAGCGAAAAAACTTTTTAAATTCTTGCACAGCGACAGTCCATTCGAGCACAGTTCAGTCAGGTTGCTCTCAGTAAACAAGGCATTTTCTAACTCAGCACCCAAGTCCATTATAAAGTCAGGATGTCGTCAAGGAAGGAGGGGCGAGCCGAAATGAGGGAGAGAGACAAACGGAGCACCCAGATGCAGATTAGGCTGCAGAAGATGAGGGTGTAAAAGGGATTTAATGGTAGGATGGATTAGAGAAATCCTTGTAACAATGTTAAATAATTATGGTTCCAGCCGAGATCAAAGCGCCATTGATTGAACCCCTCAAGCCTTCAGCACACAGAGTCTTGGAAAGCAAAGATTGGTAAACTAGTGCTCAGACCACTCCGGCTGCTCCAGTTAAATTGGATTGGAAATATTAGGATATAGATGAATCCTTCAGGAGGCTTTCGCAAAGCTTTTGTCACCGGAAATGTAGCTTGGGAACGGTATGAAAGGTTTGATAGTGTACTGTCTCGACAGAATCATAAGACGAGGGTGTCGCAGCTGTCTCCACTGATACCTAAGCGTTTTAAGTAGACTTATAGACACACTTGACTGTTATATCAGCAAACTGAAAACTTTCAGCGCAGGCTTTCATTCAAGGTTTTATTTTATTTTTTTTCCCCCCTCGTCTTGTAATCAAGAAATTTGGACGTGCATCATGGCAATTCTCTCTCAGAAAAGGAAGGTTTTATCTCACTCCACCAGGGGTTTTATTCAAAGTCTTCAGACAAGTCTCACAAAACATGAATGACACTGAGATTGCTGATAATGATGATGAAAGTCCATCATCAGCTCCTCTGTGAGTTCTGGGCCCTGAGTGATGTAAAATTAAATTGCAATCAAAGTGCTATGTGTAAACATTGTCCATCTTTTTTTTTTTTTTTTTCAAATATGTTTATTTCTTAAGAGATTGCTGATGAAGGTTTTCTATTACATGCATCACCTGTGTGCAGAGGCAACTCCCTCCCCCACCGCCACAAACACACACACACACACACACACACACAGTCTTTCACAAATTCACAATGTGTGGTTATAATGATGAAATATGCAACAAGAGATTAGACAAATCACTGTACTCCAATGCTGCATCGGCTTGATGCAAATTTAGTCACTGATCCGCTATACTAAGAGGCTTTATGAAGGAACTTCATGGTTGTTAGTTATATAATCTAAAATAGGGCAAAATGCAATCACTGTTCTTATCATCTGAGGAAGATGTCACTATATTCAGTTCTAGTTTTGTGTGGATATGTGGGATGTGGCACACTGAGAATGCCCTTAATAAGATAATTCACTTCCAACCATTTTGTCCGTATTTCAGCTGAATTTGCGTCCACTTACAATACCATCTTTCTGCCGTGATTACTATTTCACATTAAACAAGTCCAAAGAATTTGGAAGCAAACGAGAGCTGCTGCTGCTGCTGCTGCTGCTAAATGTGAAGCTGACTTAAAGCGCGGCTGGTGGTGGTGTTTCTGCCCTCGGGGACTTGACACCCATCGCGTCTTTCTTTAGCTCTTTGAATATGTTTGTTCTGCAATGCTTACCCTCCCAGGCGCTGTAGCTGCACACGTTTTTCTAAGAGGTATCATTGTAATTGGTTGAATATTTGATGTGTGTATTTAGCATTAACATGGAGACACTCGTGCAAGCTGTGCTGGGGGATATAATGCTGGGTAAACTCTGGATTGCTCAACTGAAACTTACTTGCATGTGTAAATTTTCATTTCTTTTGGCCTTTTTTTTTGAATAAAACTACTAAAAACTTTGGCTTGTAGTTCTTTTCATGCATGAATTTGAGAAAGGCTCTCTAAAATCTGGATACAAACGCTCCTGATAGTGCTTAGTTTTATATGCATGACTGTATTACTTTCATTGGGATGGTTGTCTTCACATTATTATTTGGCCATAGGAATGCACTCAGTCCCATCCAAACCATTTCTCCCCTAAGACGCCAACCCCCCACTCTTTCTCTCTCACGCGCCTTCACACTGATAGGTATTGATATCAGAACAGTGCCCTCGTCTGAGAAGGCCTCTCATTGGTGATGAACAGCTGGGCCCAGCTTGGCCCTCTGGTCACGCCAATTCCACCTCCTTCTTTTTTTTCTGTTTAGGGGTGGCGGGGGGTGGGGCCCGCTTGTCAAGTGAATTAAAATACCAAATAATAGTTATAATAATGATAATAAAAAGTTAATAAAAAATGGCATGTTCCTCCCTGATTGTGCGGGTGTTGTGGTATTCAATTATGCAATTTTCATTGGCATATTAATCATCTTTTCAACAAACAAGCCGCCGTTAATTAAAGCAAAGCATGGATAAAGACGTGTTGCCGGATCATCACTCCGTTTATCACCGCGCACAGACCCGCAGTTAAGTAAATTCAGGCTGTGAGATGAATTTCAATGGTCTCCCTGTTTCTTCCTCTGTGTGTGTGTGTGCGTGTGTGTGTGTGTAGTTAGCCATGTATTTATGCACGTTGTGTTTGGAGGTGTGGTTTGTGACGTTTCACGTCAGTTTTTGTGGGAAATTGAAATCACAAGGTTACAAGCAGGTTAGAAATCCTTTAAATCTTTTAAAACAAACCATGTTTCTTCCCCTTGATTAACCCGTTTTCTTTCTTCTCAGATTTTAAATATTAAAAGCTGTTTGATTCTGACTGCCACTTGCTCAGCTAGACTGGCTCTGGTAGAACGAATTCAGATTTTTCTTTGGTCTCTCAAAGGCCACACTGAGTATGTAGGGGAGGTCAGTTGAACTATATGACATCTCCGTACACAGAAGCTCTGCTTGTCCTCCTTGTCTCTCTCTCTCTCTGGCTTTCTGTGCTGCCTCTGTGCCTTGCTCATTGGTGGAAGGGGGGATGGAGATTATTCAGGATCTGGTAAGATATGGGCTTCTCTAATCATAGCTCACTGCCTCGACTGTCATTCAGTCACTAAATAGAAGTGGGGAAAATGTCTTGGTGACGGGAGCAGCCAGACAGCCATGGAAGTACTTGAGTTCCGCCAGCAGAAAAAGAACTCGAGGCATCTGTAGACATGTCGCTTTCCCTGTCCCTCATTGTGGAGCAACTTTATCAGCACCAGCCGCTCACCCACTTGCTAAACTGGAGGGCCAGTCGCCTCTTAACTTAAACATAAGATCTTTGTGGTTTGAAGCACTCGGCTGCTCTGCGCCCAGTGTGGATCTGAAAAGCAAACACGACTCCAGTGTCGCCGTCGCCCATCACAGAATCACACCTCATGGAAACTTGTTTCTGCTGTGTTAGCTCGAATCTAAATGCACTCAAACAGACTGTTGCACTGGAGCAAGACCCCCCCACCCCCCCAACCACACCCACACCTCCAAAAAATAAAAAAATAAAAAAAATAAAAAGGAGATGATGGAGAAAGAAAGAGAGAGGGAGGGAGAGAGGAAAAGGGACAGTGGGAAATAGATGGAGATGGAGGAAAAGAGAAGGAGGAGTGAGAGAGGGGGAGAGAAAAGTCAAAAACCTCCACATAACAATGCCGGAGAAAAATCAGAACATTTTCCACCGAAAGATGGGCCATTTCCAAATCCTTGTGCCCTATCAGACAAATTAAAGTAAATCAAGCATGAAATGAAGCAGAAGAGCCCGGAGATAAGGCTCCTTTAAGTCGTTTACAGATTAGGACAGAGAGAGAGAGAGAGAGAGAGGTGCATCTGGTCTCTGGCAGTGAAGGAGGCTAGTTTCTCATTTCACAATAGCAGCCTGTGTATAGGATTACTCTCCCCTGTCACCGACATGAGGAGCAGTGGGGGAATAGACGTCCACAAAATGTGTCTAAATATGTCCCCTCAGAAATGTTTCGAAACCAAAAACCTCTCCGTGTTGGCCAGATGTGACACGAGATAAACAAACATGTCACACACGCGGCGTTTGACCCGGTGTATCATTCTGATTTGTTTGTTATTTTAGTCGCCTCCTCACCTTTTTTCTTCTGCTCAAGTGGCTTCATCACAGCGCTGCTTAAAATTTCAAATGAATTCACGATTGGCCGAGGCGCGTCACGTGATTGTACGGCTGTCAGCTCCTATGCGCATGTTAAGCACGCCTCAGATCAGGTTTGAGGGAGGTGGGAAGGGGGAGGCGGTGAGGGGGTGTTTCAAATTATAGTCTCAAAATGTGATTTTGTTTCAATGTTGCACCGCTCTGTAAACTGGGTTGTTTAATATGTACGTCGTACTTCTATTTTTTGTCTTACATCAATAGATTAATTGCTGTTTTATTTTAGTACTCGCAAATAATCAAAACATAATTATGGAGCTAGTTGCTCATGGAGGAACGATATTTTACACTGCGCACACAGACACAGACAGGCGCGCAAACACACACACACACACACACTCCCATCTCATCTGTGCATGCACACAAATGCAAGCAGGAGCTGAACAACCACCCCACACACACACACACACTCACCCAAACAGACACAAACACATACACACACACACGCCATGCTTACTTATTTACACGCACACAGGCACCCACACAAGGCAGGGGTGCGCTGCTCTTTGAAGCCGCCCGTCGAGCTCTCTCTGGATTTTGTTTCACTCCTTTCGTGTATCCTTTCTGGGAGTGATGAGAGGTGGGCTCGGCTGCGGCGCTCGGCTCGCTCTGAGAGAGACGAGAGCTGGCCCCCGTCGCCGGGTAGCTGCTCTCCAAAGCCGTGACCTTGACCTTCTCGGCCCAATTCTTAGGTTTAGCTCCTTTATCGCACTATCTCCAGGCATTTAAAAATACTCCTGAAACTCAATGATTTAACCCGCTTTTACGCTGTTCACATCAAAACTGGATGAAAAAAAAAAGCTTAATCCATCTTATCTGTTGACTGTCAAACTGCTCCGGCTAAAACCTACTCACAAAAGACAACTAGGTCACCCAGGAAAAAAAGAATTCCCCGTTACCCAGGGGAAGTTGCAGCCTGGTAATTGACTTGGGAGGAGATTCAGGAGTACTTTAAAAATAGTCTCGAATTAACTGCAAAATATTAAGACTTGGAGGTAGAAATGTTTACTTGTGTTCCTTGTTGAAAAGTTGTTTGTTTAGATACACCACAGCACAGTTATATAAGGTTTTTTCACACAAGTTCCCACCTATACTTCCCTCCAAATATAACTATTTGTCATGCTCTGTTTTGCATAGTTTATTTATGACAAAATAGCAACTTGCTTTTGCAAGCTAAAGTCCTAGCCTTTATCCATCTGCTCAAATACATGCATTCCCAGTGCACATGGCATCAATTACTCATTCATCCTGACACGCTTGGGTAGAGTAATGTCCTTTTGATGGTTCTGAAATTTTAAGGAAAGCATTTAAAACAATCAGAATCCTGCTGGAGTGGTGTGTGTCCTCTAGATGTTGTCGATGATAGGGTGATATCTCTGCGTGAGGACAGTCATTCTTTAAGTTTTGCCGTCTCCCTTTACATGCTATCAACAGAAATTGCAGTGCTTCTCTCAAGATGAATGTCTCAGAGATTGTTGTCAGCGAGCCTGCTGCCGACTTCACCAGGCTTCTGATGAAACAGAGTGCTTGACAACTGGTATATTTCAATTGTTCAGTGACACCAAACAATGGGCTTTGTGTTGTGTTGTACTGCAGGACCTAGTTCCTGTCTGGGAGTGAGTGTGCACGCGCACCTGTTTTATATACGGTGTGTGCAGTACCTCTAGAAATGATGTCCATATTGGATGATACCTCGCACCTCACAATTTATGTCCACTGCCAGCATTCAGTGTCAATGCAGGAAGATGTAGTGAGTTTGTAGAACTGTTTTGAGGTCGGGCGACTGGCATGTGGCAGCGTCTGACTTGCCACAGTTTTTATATCTGCAAATAAATTTTGGCCTTTCATTTAGGGAATTTTGTTTGTTCTCTGCTGGAGGAGTTCAATACCACTCTTATCTCTTATCTGACCATTAGATATAAAGCTACATGCAGCAGCCAGTCCGGTCAGCTTGCACAAAACAGGAAAAAGGGGGATAAGAATTAGCTCAGTCCAAAGGTAACATGATTCACTTACCAGAACCTTTAAAAGGTCATTATTTAATATGTAATATCTTGTGAAATCAATGCAACTGAAATATGAAAAAAATCAATATTCTCCTTTGTCGAGGTTATGCGGTGGCTCTGTTTCTCGCTGGCAGCAGTTGTCTGGACAAGTTACTGCTTGGAGTGAAGAAATAGTTGCCACATAACCAACTGTAAAAAGGCAGATTGTTAGTTTCACACTTTGCTTTTTCTAAGAAGTCAACACAACAGACAGTTACAGCGAGTTGATAGCAGCTGCTCACTGAAAGGTACTGCTCTTCTTATCTAACTCTCAACTAAGTGAAGAAGCATATTTTCCAAAATGTTGAGCTTTTGATTTTTGCT
>JAQNCA010000030.1:23268667-23317954 GCA_029783725.1 Acanthurus tractus
GGTACTGCTCTTCTTATCTAACTCTCAACTAAGTGAAGAAGCATATTTTCCAAAATGTTGAGCTTTTGATTTTTGCTTTATTGAGTTCATTCAAAGATACTTGAAAAATCCCAAAGGTTAACATTAGCACTGAACAGAATCTGACACACCCACAGTTGTATTCCTAGCTGTGTCTTTGAAGGCAACACTTTACAGGCATCGTATGGTCCTTCTAGAGCAAGATGATGGAAGTCCTCCATCTAAGGGACCTGTACAAGCACCCCCGGCCGCCTCCCCACCGACCCCCCCCCCAACCCCCCTGCTCAGTCTGTGTGGAGTGTCACAGCTAAAATGCCCTAATCCCTTTTGCTTGTTTAACTCTTTCCCTCCAAGCCCTCCAAGGGCTGAAAACAAGCCTGACCTGAAGGGGTGAATCCCCCCACTATCAAAGCACCCCTCCCTCCTCCTCCCCCCTCCTCATATGGCCACAACATTCGGTTGCCTGGAAACTTGCTCTACAGCAAAAAGGTAAACTTTCTCCCCGCTGTTCGGGGCCAGAAGCGGCCACATCTCGGCGGGTAAGGGCGGGTTGAGGCGAGGGGGGGGGGAGTGTTGAGGTGGATGAGGAGGAGACAAGGTGGCGCTGCTGGCGGTGGGGGTCCTCTGCTGTTTTAAAACAAGCGCCTTTCTCAGAGATAATAGTGTGGGCTGTGGGTTATAAATGATGCATTTTGCTCACTAGGTCCTGATAATGGCGGTTTGGGTGCGGGGGAGAAAGTTCATCGCTCTCTTATCAAAGCTCTGCGACATTTCTCCTTCAGCTGTAAAATTTCATATCACATATCTGCTTTAAAGATGTGGCACCTTTTGTTGAACCGATACAGTGCATTCCATTTCACCCCATATGCCTCCCTCATGGTATATTAATTTATAGCCCATTTGCTGGCTCTATAACATGGCCTGTCAGTGGAGATGACTGGGATTCAGTAAGACATCTGTGAATTGCAACGCGCAGGTTATTGAACTTTGAACAGCAGTCATTTATTTGCTTTGATTCAAAGGTACTGCTTGATATCAAGGGGGATCATCTGCCGTGTAAAGCCCCAGCACATTTTCCCACTTGTCTCCCCTCTTGTGGTTCTTTGTTTCCTCATAACATTCACCCCTACTGTTAACGTGTTGGAGACAACTGGAAAAAAAAGGTGAAGTAAACCAGCTCGGTCAGTAATCAGGGTGATTGTTTTTATGCTGCGGGCAATTTTTTTTTTTCCTTGAAGTTGGTCCTTTGAACTAGTTGGAGAAGTCAAATTCATGTTGAAAATAGCTCAAGCAGATCCATTGCTTTAACAAATGTTAATCTGCGCTAGCAAGTTGATGATGTCATTTGTCATCTCTGACTATTAGCAGAGACCTTACTCCGGGCCAAAAAAATTGTATTAAGAAAATTCAGGCTTACGCTTCATGTGCATTAATGGAAACATTCACAGTGAAATATGGATCCAGTATTGCATTTCACAAAATGAAGGGCAAGACTATTTCAATTGCAGAAGTTGCAGAACTTAAACCTGTTTGTGCCTTCAAGAATTTCTATTTTAAATAATAGTGTTTTTTATCTTCAATTATCACAGATTACATATTACTTATATAACCTACTATTTTCAAAACCTGCAGCCCCTTACTCATCTCAAATCTGCGGAACTAAATCTCAGTGAAGATCTCAGGGTTACTAAACATACCAAACATGTCCAAAATATGATACCAAAGCCTTAAAAAATGTATAAAGTATTGCACTAGAATCATTTGTATAGATCTTTTCTATTTGTATGATGCAGCCAAACAAAACATGGGGTTTGAATATATCAATCATCATAAACATCTAATAACCTCAGTGAAGACCTCAGACAAGCGTATGCTAAATGAAGGGTTTGTAGGATTAAGTTTTTATTGTAAAGTTGAAAGTGGTAGTTCACATCTTTTGGTTGTCTCTGCCTGTCAGTTGTCCTCAGACATTTATTCTTCAAATAATATCATCCTGCCACAGTCATTGGAATGTATTTGTTTGCCACTGATGGAAAGGATGAGGCTCCCTATTTCTCTGCAACATAACAAAAACAAAAAAAGGCAAGACACGCGTACACACATTTAAGAAACACAACAAAAAAGACAACACAAAAAAAAAAAAAACAAACAGATGCCAGCATGGAGCATCTTGGGTGCTATCTGAGGAGGATCTCTTCACACAAAGGGGACATTCACTGGTCTGCCAAGTATCTGTGGAGTGCAGGAACAGACCCTAGACTCTAGCGACAGATGATGATCTTATCGAGGGAGGGGTGAGGGGGTAGGGAGTAGGTGGTGGTTGAGGGGGTGTTGGTGGGTGTAGAGGGTAAAAGATGGCGGAGAGGGGTTGGTCTCAAGCAGGGGAGGGGTGCTCTTGAGCCACGTCACGAGCTCTGTTTTGCCGAGTGTGCTGTATTTCAGAATTGGATGGTGAGTAACGTTGAAGAGGGAACACAGGCGGCGGGTTTGTCAGACCTCCTAACAACCCATTATGAGCTTTGCTCTCGCTTCAGTCTGACATTAGCAGTTTGACAGGTTAAACACTGAGACTTCTGTGTTTGTACAAAATGTATTTGTGATGTCTCTTTAGGTAATAGAATTGGGATTTGGGGGGTTGTAAGAAATTGAATTGAATCACTCTGACATCAAGAGTTTTTTTGCAGTCATTATTACAAAAAAGTGTCAGTAGCTCGGTTGATAACAGAACACATCTGTCAGTGTATTTTTGCAGTGTGACTAAACCTGTAAATGCTCATAGAGAATATACAGACAGTGCATGAAGGGAACTCATTATTCAGCCATGGTGTTTTTGTGGAGATCTTCCACTAGTATCTGCAACAGATGTGACAAGCCATCTGTGAGCCAAGGTCCTCAGGCAACATTTGGTGTGAGATGCACACAACTGGCACCTAAACATGGTGGACCACAAACCGCACAAATTGAATCATACCCCCCTTTTCCCCCCTTTTTTTGCACCTAAACTACCCGTTACCCCCGCTTTACTCCGAACATCCCACCCAAAAAAAAGAAAGAAAGGGCAAAGGAAAGGAATCAGACTTGTTGGCTGGGGATGGCTTGAGCTGTTTGTCAAGCGGGGCTAAACAGGAACTTGCATCCAAGCGGTTAAAGGCCGTGGGTCTTATCTGAGGACAAACAGAATGCATCAAGCGGTGGCTGTTGCTCTCAGTGATGACGACCAGCTGTGCACCAATGTTTAATTATTTCTCTGTAATGAGCTTACCCACCTTCCACTGCAGCACCAGGAAGACAGCATGCAGCAGCAGGAACACAGGGAGGGAGGCAGAGCGAAAGAAAGACTGAGATAACACAGTCCAGATTATCTCATTTTTAGGACTATTTCAAAACTGTGCATCAATTTTTCCTACTGTTTAGACCATCTGTTTGTATTGCAGAGATTTTGTATCTAACATTTAGCAAAAAATGTGGTCAAAACAAGCACATTTTTACTTTGGTGACATTTAGCTTATTATTGTTACCGGAGCTGATGACCACCGATGAGTATATGATCAGCGAGGTGTCATTCGTTGCAGGTAATAACACTAGCCTGCCGTTTCAATCATGTTTATGCATGAAAAGGAGCACATAAGCACAAATTTCCATACTGGCACAACAGAAGAACACAATGGCGTGCCTCAGATACACGACTGATATTTACACAGTAGACCAGGGCTGAATAGGTCATTATACCACATACGCATCAGAAAGTTCAGTGATCACTTCAGCCCATTCAGCATGAACCGAATGCCCCGAATACTTATTAGCCACATGTGTGAGCAAATAGGTTAAAAGACACAATGTTAACAACTCATGGATATTTTGTCTGAATAATAATACATTAGGATTACTTGTCTGGCTACACTGTAGGCAGCAGGTCGGTTTCCTGCCAAAAGGTCAGTCCTTCAGTTGAAATATCCTGGAACAATGATGGTGTCCTGTAGCTGACTCAGGTCCCTGACCTCCCAAAGATCAGTTACATGATCAAACAGTCACACATTGAAATAAAAAAAAGAAAAGCCTCCGATGACTCAGTCCTGATAAAAATGTCCTTTGTTTAAGTTTGTGAAACTTTTCCTGTCCAGAAAGTTTACAGAATCAGATATAACTTGTAGCCACAGATGTCTGAATCATCACACTTCCTCCAACAAGACTTCTTAAGGTTGTCAAGGCAACCGTTTGGAAATGTACAGTCTGGAGCTGCATACTTTCCCCTTACGACACACACACATAGACACATGCACATGCGCACACACACAGGGAAACATTCTCTTCAGTAAACTATGTCACGGCCTGCCATGGAGTTTATCATAACTATTTGATTAATCGCCATCCCGAAAAAGTACACTGAATCTAAGAGATAAGATAGCGGGGGGTGTCTGGGAGGTGAGCACCGGTAGTTCAAACAGTGCTATCCGGTTTCACTGTTAATTAACTGGAGCTCTGCACAGCACTAACAAGGGCCCAGCCTTCCTGGAACAACAGAAATAGGCCTGCCACTAGCTGCTCTCGCCAGCCAGCGAGCCTGCACTGTCTCACAGAGATTATCTCAACACAAGACACCTTTCAAGTAAGGTTAGCACGCCATGTGTCTGAGGAACACCATCAGATGGATGCTTGCTTGATTTGCTTATCCATTTTAAAACTGCCTGGCTTTAACCTTCGGTGCTTACTGCCGGGCTTTGAGGCAATAATGTGATCGCTTCTGTGGGTTTTGAGGGGAAAAGGACAATGAATGAATGTCACTGTGATTTGATGTGGAACTTGCATGTTATATAAAGAACTGTAAAACCGACTGCTTTCTGGGTTCTTGTGTGTTTTTCAGGAGAGCTGGATATGTTCCTTAAAGATGGCGAGCGTCGCATCCAGAGCCGCCAGCAGCTCCCCGTGGGGACGACATGGGGACCCTTTGAGGGGAAAATCGAGATGAGCACTGAGAGCACTGCACTGGTACGTCCATGCTTTGGTCAGCTACTGTATCACTTTGAATGTTTGGCCACCACTTTCTGATATTTATCAACCATGGTTTTGAAATGAAATACAAAATAAAACAGGCTCAAAACACAGTTGTTAGAAATGAGGGAGATTAAGATACTAAAGTCAGGGTAAGCTATGCAATTAAAGTGGGATTTGAGAAGTTATTTACAGTAAGAGGACCCAGACTCAGCTAAAACAAATCCTGCCCGTCACATGATTCAAGAGTTTTGGGGCCCTAAAGCTACCACTATTAGAGGATTTGGGGTCAGGTTCATGTAGACTTTATCATTCAGTAATGTAGCTTGGTGCCTGGACATACAGTGTTTTAAAAGATAGCAGTAAAATTGTAAATTATTCGGTCAGTATAAAAAAAAATAAAAAAATAAATCAGTATAAAAAGCTGAAACAGGTGCAATTTGATACCATCTCTAATTTAAAGTCTCGAGGCCAAATTGCTTACAAAACTGAATAAAATAAAGTGATAAGAGCATCACAATTATCAAGAAGAGACAAGATGATGATGTGGATGGCACTTTTAACTATTAACTATTAAAAAATTAAGCATTTTTTGACTCTTTGCAATTATTCTCAAGTCAGTCAAAACAAAACAAAACTGAGTAAATTTAATCTAAAATGAAATTTAATAGGAAGTTTTAATGTTGCACCATGACAATCTTGGATATGGCAGTAAGTGATTAGTACTATGTGGAAAGCTTAAAAAAACGTCTGTCTTTTTGAGATTTAGTTGAAGGAAACTGCTTGTCATTCTCCTTTTTTACGTTGTATTTAGGGACAGTAAACATGATAAAAAGTCAGTGGGCTTTTCTGGTAGGTTTTTTAATGAGGCACGGTTTATAAATTGTCATTATTTCTGAAGAATGTTGGTCCTCAGATGCTCAGAGACACTTTTTCCAGAAGGTAAGTGGTGAAAGTCATGCTACAGTAGAAGGAAAATAAGGCAGCCAATTACATTTTTCACTAACTGAGGCCCAGATGATGCTTTTATGATGGACCTGCTGCGGATAAATGAAATATCAATAATTGATTCATTAACCATTGTCAAATCATCAGTTAAAACTTAAAAACCCTTTTATAAATAGTCTAAATTAAAATGTGTTTGTTGTTTGGCACAAAAGGATCAATAAAACTGCAGTAGAATCCTTTTATTTGTTCAAACTTTGCCTTTAGCAGCCATGGAAGCGCGATAACCAGGAAGTCCTACATCTAAAGACTATATTAATGGCAATCCCCTTGACATACAAACCAATTGAGGTGACTCTTTCGGGATCCAACTGGCCTCCAACAAAAGGCTTTGAAGTGCATCCATTTTAACCATTTAATCTGCATATTTTATGACAAAACACTTTAATTGGTGGATTTTGAGCTCGGTCCAGGCTTCAATTGAATGAAGTCACAATCCATTATTTTTGATGTTAGCCTGCACACAGCAGCTCTCTATCTCTTGTTTCAAAGATCCCAGCAGAGGCTCATGTTGACCTGCTGCTCTGCTGGAGTGACAAGTCCTCCATGGGTTTGATATTCCATTCTGCATTTGGATTAATTAAGAAATTCCCATTAAAATCATAACCAAGCCCACGTTCATCCTGTTAGGAAACATAAGGAAAAGTCCATAAGGATTTTTGGCCCTCCTCCCTATTTTCCCAGATTCCTGAAACGCATAACTTTATTAAATCATTTTCAGAGCAGTTTTGACTGTTTTCTAAGCTCCCCTCATGGTTTGAAGTCATCAGTGGCTTTAAATAACTCAGGCGGTATTATAGCCATGAAATATGGCTTCTCTTAGGGTAAAGCCAGTTATCCTTGGGCGGAAAAGTGATTTGACAGAGCAACACCTCAAGTTGCCTTCCAAAGTAACACACTCCATATATTTCTCTCGCTATCTCTGCATGAATTTCCCTGAAAGGCATCCAAAACCAACCTTGAGCTGTCCCTCGTATGACCCTCAGACTCTCTCAGTGATGTCATGCAAAACATCTCTTTGAATTGTTTGTTACTTGGGTGCTTTTAGTAGATACAAACTCAACAAATTCATGGCGCTACCTGCTGAAGTAGATGCATAAGCTGATTGTTGCTCTTGGCAAGACTGATAAGTTCTTAACTAACAACCCTCTGAGGAATTCATTGCTACTCTCCAGATCTTCCTCAGTTTTCTTTTTTTTTTCTCCAGCAAGCAGGTGCTGGTCATCACCTGTAATAAGCTGTGGAGGGGTTACAGAATATGCCAAACCTCCCTCGCAATTAAAAGCAGTAGAAGAAGCTTTGGCATATTGCCTTTAAGGATCTCATGTGTGTCTATTCTCCTGGGGGCCCTTCTAGTGCTTTGCTGCATGGCCCCCTCCACTGCTAAGTTTCATCTCTCAAAGAGGATACTAGCTGTTAGCGGCTTCTCACTATCTCTCATTAAAGGCTAGGTCAATCCAGCTGCCATGTTTTGTTTTAGTGAGCCTCCTTTTAGGGTTCAGTGTTCCTTTTTTTTTTGTTTCTCGGACGCAGAATGAGCCAGAAACTTATATTTTTGCCCAGCACAAGGGGATTGTCTCATTTTTAGTAGCATCATTATATTTATTTATTTATTTATTTATATTTTTAAATCAAACTTTTTTTTTAGTCGTCTAACTGCTGGATAAACACGCAGCCGTTGGCTACATCCCTAATATAGAGCAGCATTTATCTCAGTTGTTTTCGTGGTAGGCGAGGGACTTGTGCAAAATCTTCAAACACTGACACATCAAGACAAGAACAAACCCCGATGTCTCACCTGGTGAGGGAACGAGGGAGAGGTTGAAATAACAAATGTGATTGTGAGGTGAGAAACAAGAAGAAGAAAAAGCAGGAGAAGAAGAAGAAAAAGCCTGGCTAGTTTTGATGCATGTCAGGGCGAGCGGTGCTGCAGAGCAGGGTCAGAAGGCGTCAGAAAGCGTTTGAAGTAGAAATAAAGGCTCATTGCTTCATGGGTGTCTACCTCACCTAGGAGGCACTCTCAGTCATTCTTATGAAGTGTGACCTCCACAGACTATTAAATCTCCTTTTACCCTCTTAGATTTTTTTTTAAACCATGGAGGTGAATGAATTACCTGAAGGCAGTCAGGTATATGGCAGCAGTGACACCTCTCTCATGCTTGAAACACATGACCCGCTGGTGAGATATTGATATGCCCTCTCTGAAATCAAACATATATTATCCCTTCATCCAGACACGTCATTTAAGTTATGACTTTTTAGAGGTCAAGCTATTTTTGTCGGGCCGCCGTACACGTACGGCGCACAGCTCTCTCAAGCCTTGGCACCACGCCCAGAGAGGGACTAAAGTGTAATGACTCCTTAAAGTGGCTTACAGTAAATAATGAAAACACAGTGAATTTAAGCTGATTTTGCATTAAACTGGACAGGAGTAGCACTTTGGCACATGTAGGGCCGTTTAGGAGGAGAGTATGCTAGGCTCGATGGTATCTTGGGAGTAGTCCTGTGGATTCTGATGGAGAGGTGGGTAAGGATGGGAGGAGGGGAGGGTTACTGGTCCCTGGAGGTAGCAAATGGGAGCAAAAAGCTGGAGCCGGCCAAGCTATATGGCTGTGGAGAGGGAGTAGATGTGGGCTGGCTGCTGGTGGACGACAGTCCTCGGTAGCTGACCGCAGTGATGGATGATGCCGAGAAAGAACGGTGAGCGGAGCGTTACATGCAGTCGGCCAGGCAGGCCTGGAAAGAGAGGTGTAAAGCTTGAAAGAGAAAGAATGAAAAGAGAGAGCACTGGGGAGACAGAGGAAACAGGAAAAAACAGAGGGGAAAAAGCATGACAGGAAATCTGGGCATCTGCAGGCCAGAGATAGGGTCACATCTCGACCGTTTATCAAAGAGGAAAGCAGATTTCACAGCTGATGGGTCGGCCGTGGCAGGTCTGTAGACCCCAGGGGCTCAGTTTGGCATGAGGGACTGGAGTTATAGTTACTGCTGTTGCAGACCTGTTAACACAATCACATTGCATGTATTGGACAGCTCATATGCCTGTCTTTACAGTGTTTGTTATCATCTTTTTTTTGTCATTTGTAGATCACATTTTGACTTAATACAGAGAAAGTTACCACGAGTAATTTAGATAACTGAACAAAATGTAGCGAAATGTTGCATAACTCAGAGAGACAGAAGGCTTTCAGCTACATTAAAAGACAGCAGATCAGTCTGAAATGATAACTATGTAACTGGCCCAGGTCAGAGCACAATATAACAAGTGAGGCAAAGATGAAGAAGACCGAAAAGGAGGGGGCTCAAAGCAAGTAACAGACAGCAAGACAAAAAAATGAGAGAGAAAGAAATATTTAGAAGAAGAAAAAAAAAACCCTCAAGAGTTGGCGTTGTGCTGCTGTTGTCAGACGCTTTTTCTCTGCTCTTTTCCTCTTCCATCTCCTCTCCTCTCTACTCTGCGTCTGACTGATGGAGCTGCCAGAGCACCGTCTCATCCCTCACTCCTCTCACTGATCAATCAGACCATTAGACTCCAATTACAGCCGCAGCCCCGGCGCAGGTGAGCGACGAGCACATTCAGCCGGCTGCCGACAACGCCTCCGCCCGGGTTCCTCACACTCTCCAAATTAACGCAAATTAATAGTGACACTCAGACATAAATGTCTGCAGTCGAGGGGCTAAATTAACAGTCTGGGTCGAAGCTATTGAGTAGCAGGTGTCTTTAAAAGTGGTAATTACCTATGCTGGACAGAACCGGGAGGAGAGGGTGGCCCCTGGTTTGCCTGAAGTAAGAGGCCTGGCCCTGGTGAGCTTGGCTTCTATTGTAGGTGTTAATAATTGATTGGGAGGCAAGCTATTAATGAGCAGCAGATTTAGAGCTCTGTTGTAAATGTGTGTTGATGAGGGTGTTGTCGCCTTTTGTACAATGCCTTACCAATGCTAATTACTGGGGCTTAGTCAAGGTGCACTGTAATGAGTCTGGATTCAATAGAATTCTGGCCTTTATGTGTTTTGAGGGGCTTTTTGTGCAAATTACATGGTAATTGTTATGCATATGACTTAATTCCAGATTAAGATCTATCAGGCAATTTTTGTGTCTTGTCTGATAGATCTTAATATACTTGCGGTTTATCAGCAGAATTTTCCGTGATCAAGGGTTTATGATAAAACAAATCTACTGCTCTAATCTCTTTTTCATAGTAAGGTCCTGATACAAAGGCAGTGATATGGAAGGTTCAGGGCAGTAGTCAATAAAGTCTACAGGTTAATTGATTATAATAACCCATTTAGTCTTGACGCCATATTACAATTTTACCCTTCATAAGACATCATAACCGTAATAATACTGTGCTGTATTTTGCCAGTTTCTAAGGCTAGGTGAAATGTTTCATGTGTGTTGGAGGAGCACTTAGCAGAGGAGGAATAGCATGTAAAGGATGAGGAAGAACAACCTCTGTTATGTGTTTGTCTAATTCTCTCATTTGCAATTGTTTGAGATACAAAAGGAACTCTTTATTAATTCTTCAAGTTCAAAGTCTCACACTAAAAGAGGGTTAAGAATTCATAATTATGCCAAAACCTGCATGTGAAAATTGCTATTAAATGCCTGTGTGTTTGCGCATGTTTACACTATGCCCCTTGTGTATGTGTGTGTGTTTGTGCTTTGGGTTGCACTCCGGTGTCTGTGTATGTGTGGGAGGGCACGTGTGAGCGCCTCAGCGTGCGTGTGCAGACTGTGTGCTGCTTTTAGCTGCGAACAGAGAGCTTTAGCTTGTAGACTACAGAAGAGCGAAAATGTCAAGATACTGTCCTAATTTTCACCTGGGACAGAGAGAGAGGCAGAGGCTGTCAACCGATGGAGTGTGATTATTGTGTAATTTAGTACAAGGGTAAGAATATGGGCCTGTGCAACCAAAAAATGCTCCAGAAATTATTCAGCCCATCACTCAAGCCATTTATCTCACCCCTTTTGCCCACCCTATCCCTCCAATATGTTTATTGTTAGCTACCCCTAAACTTTAACAAGTGGTGGCGGATTTTTCTGTTTCAGAAATTATATTTTTCTTCTTGTCATTGCTTCATTAATCAAGAGGAGGCATTCTGAAAAATGTTTTGTTTTGGAGGCTGCAATCTATTTTGTGTGTGTGTGTGTTGTAGTTAATCTGCGCCCGTGGCAGGTTTCCCCTCCGAAACGCAGCGCTAAGCAGCGGTATCGCAGGCCTATTGTTGTAGCCTCTGTCATAGCAAGGAGAGCCTGATGCAGGCCTGGGCTCGCCTGATAAGGAAAAGAGGATTCAACATGGCTGGAAAGGAGAATCAGTGGGACTTGAGAGTGGAGTACGGATGGGGCAGATGCGCTCACACACACACACATACACACACACACACATACACATACACTCACACACACACATACGTACAGACTCACACAGACATACAGAGGGATACACACATGTTTCTACACACATACAGTCACACATGAGCCGACACACACACAAATCATCGCCATCATCACACTGGCACATGCCCAGGCAATTATTTACAGTAACATCCAATTACATATGCAAGAAGGCACCCCAGGATAGGACCTCTCTGTAGCATAGCTGCTAAATGACACACACATATATACACGACCTAGAATATGTATGCACATGCACTTAAACAAACAAACAAACCATTACATAAAAAAAAAAGATCTAAATAAAAAATCTCAAGTCTGAACATTTTGATTTATGTTTGCATTGAAAGGTGGCCTATGCTTTCTATCTGTAAGTCACACTGTCTTGGATATGGTTTGAAAATGCCAGACATTATCAGGACTAACAGGATTTGAATTTCTGTGTTGGACACACAAATAATTTTGGCACAAAGAATGTGGCTTCATCTAATGAAATAATGGGCCCAAATTTTAGGCGGAGAACCAATTTGTGATTGCATGCATCAATTATTTCTTGGGTTTAAACCAATATCAGGGCTGGGGTCTCTTTAGATGGGTAAAATGGTAATTATCTGGCCTGCTTTCCCTCGCTCAATGTCATACATATATTTATCAATGGCATTATCGATAGTTTTCATGTTTTCACTTGTAAACAGTGAAAATTCCATTTAAGTGGTCCTTTAAATCTGAGCTTTTCAGCACAAATCAACATGACGCTGATGTTCGTGAGACAGATGAAAAATTGATTCCAGACTGTAGCAAAAGAAACCCTCAATCATTGTTTATTTATTTCATTATTTTTGGGTGCTATTTACATTTATTTCCCAAGCCTGCACTCCCAAAGTTTCTGTGAGCATGGCTGGAACTCATTGCCGCCCACAGCTCCATGTATTAGCCGTGAAGCACTCAGTCAGTCAGCTAGTCAGAGCTATTATAGCCACAGCCGAAGCTCCACTGTTTGAGAGATAATGCATGGTTGACTTGATCTACAAGTGAACCTGACATTTTGCTGTCCTTACATCACAACACAACTACCCAAACTGATATGGCAGGTCCCCTGATAAGCAGAGCAGGACTCACTGATTTGCTTTGTGCTCACTGTAATGGCTGCATGCTTTCCTCAAACATGCCAAGGATACAGTGAGTGGATCAAAACACAAATATATACAATTCAGTGTTTAGATGTCTGGCTAAAAATATCAGACTGTAGAATTTTTAGAAAAGATTTTTTTTTTTTTATATTGAACTATTTGTATTTATGAATACATAATTTTCTTTTTATGCAAAATGTACCTAAACCAAAAGCACTGATGGAAGTGATTGTTCCTGTTTTTCGACAAATTAAGGCCATGTTTCACATAAATTCTGTAGGTCATATCACAAGAGTTATTGCTTTCCTTTTGTCTCCTCTGAATGGATAAATATATTAAACACTGACAGTTTCTTCAGTCTTCGAGTATCAGCACTACCACTTCTTTTCATGAATTTACACTGAAAAGACCTTTAAGTTATTTCATTCTTCTCCTGCATACATCTCAGAAGGAAATGTTATGCTTTTCCTCTACTTAAGTTATAGTTAACAGGTTTTCAGAAAAAGATTAAAAAAACAATTAATAGAGTTGTAAAACATAGATAAAATGTATGTATAAAGATTAAAGCAGCTACGTTATGTTTTAACCCACTGTTACTGTAAAGTGCTACATGCACTGATGTATCAGTAAAAACATCCTTATAATATTACAAACTAAGATTTAATGGTCAGAAGGACATTTTTTTCTGTGTAAATATTTTGATACTAACAAGTTTATATTTAGCTAAAATAGTCTTTCTTTTATTTTTTTATGTTTTTTACTTGCAATGGGACTTTTGTACAGTATTATATTTATACTTTGACTGTAGTAAAGGATCTGTATACTTCTTCCATCACTGCCCTGTTCCTGTTCTAGTACAGCAGGTGTGTTTTGTATACAGATTTAGTGACGCAAAAAGGCAGCAACTGCACACAATGTAGAAAAAGATTCTAAAACATCTATTATTAGTGTTTCAATTTGTGTCATTGTTATTTACTCAGATAAGATAATTTTCTACCAAATGCCTTTATTTGGTATTTCGTTTGTTCTCAAGTTTTGATGGTGTCATGCGGATCCGCACAAGATGCATGTGTGTTATTCTGCAGATTTCACACTCAGGAAACATTGCTCAAGTCTCTGTAATGACACGGCCTCACAGACACTGAAGATGTGGCCATTCTACTGTAATAGATAGACAGGCAGCTGTCTTCCTGCGGCAGTGTGCTGGGCCATCGCTCAGCAGCAGCAGCAGCAGCAGCAGAGCAGGACCACTGATGCCTGGCAGCCCCACTGAGGCTCAGGACTTGAGGGTGAGCCGGGTGTCCCTTTCCCTCCTCACAACTCTCTGGGTGTTTGCTGTCACTGGCCCATCAGGGAGCCAAAATGTGAAAGCAAAATGTCACTCCGAAGAAATGTTGTATCTGCATGCTTGTGATTTCTGTATGTCCCAAACATACACAAACAGGATTATATGGATATAAACACGGACAGCCTGAATAAGACTTGGATAAGTCAAATACAATCACACATACACTTATCTGAAGAGTTTTCTGAATCTGAATGTTGCACTGCTTGTAGCAGGTTTGTGGCGATGCCTCTTTAGCTGTGGTTTACCTCCCAAACAAATAGGCAAAGGTAGACTTCAGCTTTCACAGAGTGTTAGTCTGACAGGCCACAGTGGTAAAACTCAAAACTCCCTTGCATCACAAATTTCACTTTGTTTTACAGTACGCAATATGTCATCCCAAATGAATGAGTACCCAACACTTCAATACACAGCAGACTTCTGATGCAGCAAAGGCGCAAGAGGAAGGAGAAGAAGAGGCAAAAAGAAAGAAAAGTGAAACAGAGTTGAGTGGTGCCAGCTGCTTTGCCATCTGTCACTGTCATGGCTGCACTTGTGATATGTTGAAACAACTTTCTTGAAAAGATAATCCTAGATTGTTTCCATTTACTAGCCCCTGATAGCCCCCCCTGGTATTCCAGCACAAAGTGAATTGAGAGTCGTGTCAGTGGCGGACTGACCGATTTCAAAATCAGCTGTGAATGCAGAATTACAAAGAATTACAAGCTGTCTTAAAGTTTTAACAGTAAAAGTTTGAGCTCTCTGTGTTTTGCCACTCATTAGACGGAGGGGAAATGAGAATTTGAAACATCTCCAAAATCATATATTATTTACAGCAAAGAGATTTCTACATGAGCATTGTCGCTCTCAGAAATACAGCAATTTTCCTCCCCTATTTTCCCAGTCAGTGAAATTGGCAAGGGAAGTGGAGAAGCACAGAGGCTTTGCTTGCTTCACCTCCTTCAGAGAAAGAAGGATGGCCACCCTACAGGGAGGCAAACCCCTGCTGGTAGACCTTGATAAGTCCTTGCTGTCCCCTGTCCTGGCCTTAGCCCTCTGATCCTCAGCCTAGTTGGCTCGAGGCCTACCAAAGACAAAGCCCTGTCAGAATGACTCTGGACGGATGAACAACCAAGCAGAAGCATTCAAGTCTTCTGACAAAAAAAAAAAAGGTTAGCATTGAAGATAAGAAAGCTGATAGGTGCTGGAGGAGATGAAGGTCTGGACAGTGTCCATTCGCTCCCTGGTGGTCCAGCAGCGCCTCATTAGATGGATGGGGATGAGGCTGTCAAAGCAGGAATATTATATCACGGGGTCGTCAGCAAACTAATTGGCTAACAAAGACCATTTCCAGCTCGGGAAACCCATCTTTTAACAGTCCGTGTGCTGAGACTCTGATAAGCGAGTTCACGTCTAATGCATTTAGTGAGGGGCAAGTTCACCATCTTTATCTTATTTACTTTAGTTGGTGTAAATATTGTTGGTCTTTTACGGTGGATTTAGTGAGACCCCATTTCTCTGAAGTGCACCCAAGGATCAAACTATTGAGCACAGCGGAAATATGGGGATGATCAGGTGGTATGCAAATCTCGGATACCTTTGTTCAGTCTGATGGTCAGAAGAACAAAGTTACATTTAATGTGTTTTTTTCTTCTTCTTCTATTTTGTCTCAAATTACTTTTAATTTGCTCTTCATTGTTTGTTGTAATCATCGCTTCGTACACTTAAATATTCATGGAGCTGAACTCTTCTGAATCAGGGGGGTGAGATTGGCTGCACAGCCTGAGAAAGTCTCCTGAAATATAAAAATCACTTACAGTAGATGCTATTCTAATGCATCATGAAATTTATAACTCCACCGGAGAGGGGAGTTCAAAAGAATATTAAAATCCAATACCTAAAGGGGGGCACAGAGGTTTATCTAAAGTCAGGGGCTTTATTCAAGCATCATGCCTTCTATTTTTTTGTTTGTCTTTATTGACTGCCTCTGACTGATCCTAGTCTGCCTTGTGTGGTTATGAGAGGAGGGATTTGTTGTGACCCCATTGACTGATTGACTCTTGAGTTCCCTTTCTTCCTCTTTGAAGAAATCCCCCCCCATCCGCATGTTTATTCCCGACAGAGAACGAGTGGATCTGTCCAGAGAATATGCCACCTGCCACCTTGACCCCCAGGGGCCATGGTAATATCCATACAGGTGAACATTACTGGCTCCGGGTTCCCTATTATGTTCCTTTACATAGCTTTTTGCTGCTCGAGGAGTCAGCCCTAACTTACATGCAAAAGATCAAACAAGTCCTTCCCAATTGAATTCAAATGGGATATTTCGAGTAATTCAAACAGTGAGTAGTGAAGCGACGGAGCTGCTCTGTCCCCTGACCAAAGCCAAACACAAGTGCTACACGTGTGTATATGTGCACTCTACCTGCAAGACATGATTAAGTCCTGGAGCATATGCATTACAAATTCAGCTTTCTCTTGTTTACAACTTCAAATAGTTCTCAGGACATATGCATTATACATAGTTATGGCAGTACACACATTTACTTGTGAAGTTGAATTAAACATTCTCCAAACATTCTCCATTACAAAGAAAGTTGGGGGCATTGTTGCATGATGCTGAAGGGCTGAGGAAGAAAAGGAAGTAAAGAAGAATCATGGAGAAGTTTTTTACTGATCAGTAGCGAGCGGAGTGGGTGGTGAACAAATATTAGGAGAAGGGAAAGAGGAGATGAGAGAGGGAAGGAGATAGGAAGAGGGAAGGAAATGAAATTAAAGGAGGAAAAGGGGGGAAGAGAAAGGAAAGGACAGAAGAGGAGAGGAGAGGAGAGGAGAGGGGCAGAAAATATGGAAATAGCAAAAGAAATCATATGAAATGAAAGGGAAAGAAAGATGTGGAAGGAAAGGAAAGTGTATCAAAGATACAAATGGAAAGGAAAAGGAAGAGAAGTGAGAGGGAAGGAAAAGGGGGCAGGGGTGGAAAAAAGGGGTTGCTTGTCTTCGGGGCAGGTACAGCTTACGCTAAACTGTTTGGCTTTAGAGTTGGAGCACCTCAGTGTGCCTGAAGGTCCTCAAGAATGGAGTAAAGATTGAGCACCCCCTCCTCCTGAATCTCTATTCTTCTCTCTTCTTCTCCCTGATTTAGTAAGCAGGAGATTCAGCTTAAAAATAAGAAAAAAAATAAAATAGAAAAAAATAAAAAAAACAAAATATTTTCCAGATCTGCTTTTAACAATTAAGCATCGTCTTTAACCAGGAGCCAAGCAGCTGATCACTACTGCTTTATTAACTCTCTGTTCTGTCTTATACAACAACTGAACATACGGTAATCATGCAGTGCCACCCATACTCTGTATAAATACAACCACTGCGAGCACTGCAATAGAGAGAAATAAGTAATAGCCAATGCAGCACATGAACTTTGATGCTTACAGTCCAGTCAGCAGGATAAAAGGTGATTTAAATGAGAAAATATTTATTCCCCATAGCGCCGCCATGATAGCAGCAGCCAAATAAAGGCACATGCGCACAGTGATGGGTGTCCCTTTAAAGATTCTGGGAACAGCAGTGACTCTCTCAATTTAATCGATTTCAAAATGAAAAGTCAATTTAACAAAGTTGAAAAGAGAAAGATGGGCTAAGGGAAGAAAAAAGCATTCTCTTGCACTCAAGCAGTAAACTAACTGCTGCACAGAGCAGGCAGAGATTTCAGCTGAATTATCTCCCACCTCACATTTGCTCTTAGGCAAGCAGTTTAAAAGCCAAGCGATTGAGCCAGTGATCCAATTTGAAATGCAGAAATGATTAGAGCAGCTTGCCTCATTTCATATCGAAATTCTCTGATTTATGACAGGGCACCAGCCAAGATCTATCTCTAAAGGGAATTAGTGTGCAATTCCTGCATATTTCTGTTATTTAGTCTCCCAATAGCAGATGCTATAGCCTTAGAGAGAGAGAGAGAGGGGGGGGGGAGGAAAAAAAAAAAGGAATGAAAGCAGTATGTAGGTATCTTTTCATTTCAGCAGATGTAACCATGGCCATTCAGAAGAGGAGCAAATGACACAAAAGCAGACTTGAGAAATGAGGGCATTTCCCACTTTATGTACTATGTTGACCGAGAATCTTATTTCAGGGTGCAGGGGAAAAAATATGCAGCACCTAACTAAGCATATACACTGCTTCCCCAAGCATGGATAGTAGTGGGAGAACACAGACGGTGAGGTTAGCTCTGGCCGTTTCATTCGACAAAAAAGACCCTTGCAACCCATCCATCCTTGAGGCTAAGAAAATATTAATACGGAGAGCGATAACGAGGGCTAGAGGAAAATCTCCCTTAATGAAATTTCCAGTTGACCACATGCAATTTGTTTCATCGCAGTGAACAACTAATTGCAAAGGACGTTATCAAGGTGTGAGTGTGCTGTCTGCTGTAAACTGACTGGTAAAACAGGTACAAATCCTTTATCCTTACTCCCATGTTAGAAACAGAGAACATATAAACTTGACATAACCCATACATAAGCTTGTTTTTTTGTTATATTTACACTGCTAGTATCGCCTGAAAAGAACATGGCACTTTAAATTTATTTGGGACATGTTGCTAAGATGCCAACACAGGGTCACATAATGCAGAGGAATGAAATTTAAATGTATTTATCTGTTTTTCCAGTGAAAAAAACAATATCTGCAAGCAGTTTTTTATTGGGGGGGAAAAGGGAGAAAAAACATGCAATATTCAGAAGATGCTGATACCCGTATTCCACTGTAGTATTTTCTCTGGTGTTTTTTGTTTTAAAATGGCTCAACTTCATATTGAGTGGGTGTTAAAAGCGGGATGTATAAAGCCAGTGAATGTCTTGAGATATTCAGACGCAGTGGTTTTGATCTCTCAGTTGTCTAAATCCTGCAGCTGTGGGATCAAGACGGATACAGTGCCAGTCAGTGACCTTGGCGGAGGGGGGGGAAAAAAAACATGCGATGAGGAAAATAATCATTCCCACCAAGGTTTGTATCGATTTCACCTGCCCTGACCATGAAGCGGGTTGAGAGTAGCCAGTGGTGAAATGGTCAGCGGTGATATCATTAGCTCGTTGTTTACACAGGGAAGCAGGGAGTTAGAAGAAGGCTGAGTGTCACAAGCCACTTTCTTCTTCACCTCCTTCAGCTGATCAGAGGATCATGGTATCAAGGAGGGATTAGTAGCGACTTGGGATTTGTGTGATTGGTTAATTTATTGCGGTGATGGCAGGTCTTTCATCTATGGCAACATTTAATCAGCGCAGCCACAGAGGCTATTACAGGTTAGCTCCTTTCTGGAGTCAGTCCGGCTGTGCCATCAGCTCTATCACAATTCCCCTGAAATTTCCAAATTATCTGGAACAGGCTTTAGCTTCTCAGTAATAAAAATTAGAACAGATTCCTGATAGAAGCTTTTGCTCACACAGGGCCAATTATAAATAGTACAGCCCTGCCTTGGAAGAGGGAAAGGGGAGGGAAAAAAATCCAACTCTGAGAGATGTGCACGGAACTTATCGTTCAGCCCCTGCTCCGCTCTGATCCAAATCCGTGTGGCTGAAAATTTATATTAGATTTTATCACAGAGGCCTAAGTCTAGAAAAATCAATGAAGGTTATCTTTTATGTTGCAGCAACTTGTGGAAATATTGATTTTCATTTTATAGCGAATTTGGAGCATCAGTTTGTAATCACTTCCTCGCTGACTACACTGTTTTGGTCACTGTATCTCTTACACGAGCAACGGTAACAGAGCTCAGAGGAGGAAAAAAAAATAAAAATAGCGGGAGAGTATTGAAACCACTGGAGTGAAGGCAGAGGGTGGATAAACCATAACACACTAGTATAGACAGGAAGGCCAGAGGGGCTTTTACAGGCTCTGACAGGGATGATAGTCTGTAAACTGATATTAAACACTGTATCTCTATAAACAGGGGAAAAAAAACATTTACTTGTTTTTTATAACGTTTTCTATAAATAGCCAGAAATGACCTTCAATAAAAATGTTAGATTAAGAATAGGAATATATTTTTTTTTTTTTTTGCATTTTTAACATTTGAAAGATCAAATTGGAAAGGGGGGATTAGTGAAGACTACACTTATATACAGTTTGCATATGCACAGATTTTTGGCAAATGACATATTGAACTATCCAACAGGGGTCAGCATATTTTACCAACTCCCCCCCCCCCCCAGTATTCTGCTTTGGACAGGAAAGAACTTCCGTACGTCACTTCCTCTGGCTGTGTGATTATTATGGAGATGAGGAGTTTGTCTCTATGAAGCCAGTTCATCAAATGCTCCCTCGCTGCAGGGAAATCTGAATTTTCTGCCTGTCAGTCTGCATTTTTTTTCCAGCCTTGGCCACTTTGGCCAACTGATCTGGTAGTACAAATGTTTTCATTTGCATTTGCAGGCGCTCCTCCCTGCAGTGAGGCCAGCGTGTCTTAATCCTAAATATGTTGTGTGCGCTTGCTCTTCTGCATTTCTTTGTCTTTGTGACGGCTGCTACATGCAGCATGCTTACAAAGCACATAGGCCACTATTGTCACGATCGATGCATTATGTAAATCTGCTCTGAGAAACTGTCATATGTTGTGGCTGCCCTGTTTCCAACAGGGAAAAAAAAAGGAATATAGTAGGAATTAACAACTAAATCACAATAATACAAATAAGTTTCTTTCACTGAAATAGCAGGGAACAAAATGTGATTCCTGCAGTGATTCCTAGCAAATTTCTACTGATTTCCAACAGTGGGAAGATGTCTAGTTAATGTGCTATTTTGTCCCCGTTGGCTACATTAAGAGCAGCTGGAATATCATGAATTCCCAGAGGCTCAGAGGGACGGCAGAGAGGCCTCACGCTGCTGAATAAGAGATGGCTCCAGTCTGGAGATCTAAGGAAGGGTTAATCTGATTCCCATTTCAGATAGTCGTCCCTAGCAACAATCGGCTGGTCTGCTCTGCTCCTTTGACAGGGGTGTGAGATTTTCAGGTTAGCCAGATAGAAGACTTTATTGTGAGGCTAATTTGAAATGTGAAAATCGCGGATGACTTAAATTACGGAGGTCCTCTCTGTCTCATCTGCTGCCAGGACTGGATAAGAAGATGCCAGGAGAAGGAATAAGAATATCAACAGACACAATTTACTGTCTGTGTTTGATCAGTTTGGCAGTGCAGTTTGCCAATGTGCAGAAATACGTATGTGTATATATATATATATATATATATATATATATATATAAATATATATATATAAGAACTATTTAGAAATCTGTCTTTATTTAGTTTCTGTATTTGTTTTCCTAATTTGCAGACAAAATCCAAACAGATTGCTATCGTTTCTCTGAGATGTATTTGCTATTTGTAAATAATGCTCCCTCAAAAAATCAGTTTGTCCTCCAGCCTCAGACTAGATAGAGTTCATGGAAAGAGAAATGGGCGGGTGGAGGAGGAGGAGGAGGAGAAGGAGGAGGAGGAGGAGGGGGCATGCAGGCGCACTGCCGGAGCACAGTGCTCATCTCTTGTGCATATCTGTGCCAATTCAGACCTTTAACATGCTCAAGTGACATTTGCATTTATCCTTGAAGGTTGTTGCCTTTTGCGGGGGAGAAATAAGTGAAAAGCACGAGAGAGAACTAGTATTTTTCTGTTGCATTAGGCAGATGGACAGTGTCCTGTCGCTGCCTGCCTCAGATGGAAAAAGAAATGAAGTGTCGAGATTGCACCCCAACCCATTTTCTCTTAGCTAAACTATTTCTGTAACATCCTAATGAAGGAGGGCCCCGAGGTTCAAAAGTAATGGCCTTGAAATGCTGACATTTTGCCTTTGAGTAATAGGCTACTGTACCCAGCTGCCTGAGATGTTGCCACCAACCCCCAACACACACACACACACATGCACACATCTCAACACCACCAACACACCATTTTACAAGAAGAAAAAGAAAAAGAGCACTGAAATAAAATAAAACAGACCAGGAAATCATTGGGCACAAATGTAGTGACACTGCACCATGTGAATCTATTATGGTGGATGTTTTTACTTTATCTCGCTGTTTTGTTTTTTTTTTCTTTCCAAGAAATAAACTCCACGTTTGACCTCTGACCAAGAAGAAAAATGACCTTACACATTCAGAATAATTTTTCCGGCATATTATAAAAACTCTAACCTCAATCGCCCTTTGAAATGGATACTGATTCTTTAAATTCTTCCCTGCTTGTTTCAGGAAACAGTGAGATCCTGGCGATAGCGAGGCACAATGTGCCCAAAGTTCACCGCTGAACACTCGCTTCCTTCTCTCTGAAAGTCACCGGCTCATTCTTTCTTCCCCGCCCCCCCCCACCCTTTTTTTTCTATCTTTCTTTCTTTCCATTTTTTTTTCCAACATTCACAGACACCTCAGATGTTTTTCTAATCTAAGAGATCTGATGCTGAATCATTGGGTTCAATCCTGGATGATCATTCCTCCTGTTCGATACAGTGCAGGCTCTCACTTCCATTTTCACCACTCGAACCACTGTACAGTCTTTGTCTGCAGGCCACCGCACACACACGCACACGCACACATACACACATACACAAAAACCTGCCCTGATTTTACAAAAAAAAAAAAAAAATGGATTGGGGTGGACTCGAGTTGCATGCTGTATAGTTTCTTAAATTGTCTGTTTATGGCCATTCAGAGCGGCAGAAGAGCGTAACTCAGCGGTTATTAATGTTTCTTTAATCACCAAAATAAGCAAATGATTAGTGTTTGTTATCTGTCTCCGTCCAGAAGACGAAGAGCACGGTCCCGGTGGTGCTGAGCGCCGGCCCCAGGTGGCTGCTGGATGTGACTTGGCAGGGAGCAGAAGACAACAAAAACAACTGTGTGGTGTACAGCAAAGGTAAGCAAGCAGCGCCGGCATCCTGTTATCTCTCCCCCAACGCAACACACCATGCCACAGCACCGCCGCAAAGACACTGACAATCCTCCATCCACTCCACTCATGCCTGTCTCCCTCTCTGTCTGTCTCTCCGTCTTTTCTTTTACTTTTTCTTCTCTCTTTCTTGCTCTCCTTGCTTCTCAAAGTCACAAGCGCACACAAATAATTGCATGCATGCAGCTACAAGGGCACATAAAATAACAACACATGCACACACACACACACACACACACACACACACACACACACTCCAACACCATATCTGTTTTACTCCAAAGAGTAATTTATATCACTAAAACTCTGATTAAGAACTGAGAAACATCACTTGACACACAAAGTTAATGGTCTTTAGATTTCACAAGGTAATTAATGCCCTCTTTTTTTCTCTTTATACTAAGTGAATCCCTATCTCGGTGCAGATAGCGAGCAAAGCTCAAGTGAAGATAGGTTTGCCATTTTGGTTCAATTGTTCTTTCGCTATTTCACCAAAGCTTCCGCTGTATATCTTTTAATAAATCAAACATATTCATACAAGCCCCTGCAGAAATGGATTGATGTTAATATGTAAAAAAGAAAGACAACATACGTGTCAGAAAATCCATGTTGCTTATTCAGCTCGGACCCTGAAAGCACCAGAAACCCAAATGACGCACTGTCATAAAGATAAACTCCTCAATCTGCCGCATTGTGTCCAGCGAACCCTCATTAAAAAACGGCCCAGCATGGATCTGTGGAGAGCCTGGCAGGTCGCTGATTGTGTGAGAAGATGCTTAAACTGTATACAGGCCTGACACTACAGTCTGTGGCTTCACTCCTCATGAAAGCACGAGGCTTCTGCAGCTATAATTGCGTCTTTACGGGTGTTAACCAGAGAGACACAGCAAAATAAATACGTAAATAAAGATGTGTTTGGGATTCCAAAGGGTGAAGGAAAGGGGCTCCATTTATCACTTTTCAAAAATGATTACCCCGTGACAATACCCCCAAAGCTGAAATGGAGCTTCTTCTCCCTCAAAGTGAATAAGTGGCAGGAGTGGGATTTGCAACCCGGATTTTCAGTCTCCCAATTCTCATCTACTAATCACTAGACTGCACTGGGGAGTTATCCTCTTAACCGGCTACTTAACTTTGTGCTCTTTATCACCAAATCATTAAAGTTTTGATAAGCTGTTAAAGAAGATTATGCACTTCTTTAAAATCTTCTAATCTTTTTGCTCAGAGACCAACTGTATGAAACAAAAAAAAAGGGGGGCAATAACAGGATTTCTCACTTTTTTTTTTTTTGTTAAGTCTGGAGAATTTCCTCCGCCACTCTTCATACTCACATCCTCGAGATAGCATCGCATGCAGCGTGCGCCGCATCATCACCTCAGCTGGGTATCACTGGCAGCTCCATTGTTTGTCACTTCCAGTTTGACCTTATTAAATTAAACACAATAACATCTCCAGACATCCCCTTGTGAGAGTTGTTCTGTGTTGTGCTGTATAAGTTCATTACAGTAAATCCTCCACGAGATTCTTCATACGCTTGCCAACTGATGATAAATGATAAAAGAGAAAGAGCTGGATAAAAAGAATTCATTTAAATCCTCTAAGAGTAGAAGTTGGATATCTCTTGTCACCTCATAGTTGCTGTGTTTGAGATAAACAAAGAGTACAGAAATGATTTGGCTCCCTTCATTTTTCCAAAGTTTTACCATGTTAGATCATGGAAATATTATATATCATGGATTTTTTTGGGATTTACTCTTAATTTTATTTGATAATAATGCCAAATCATGAAAACTTTTCACTTTGAAGCGATTTCTATAATAAATATCAGAAATTGGATACTAACATGATACCACAAGGTACAAAAAAATTCAGGTTGTGTAATTCCATACTTGACTCAAACAGCTTTGTAGCAACTTTGCCACAAAGCTTTGGATAAATTGGTTGGGTGTCCGTTTTTCTCGGCTCTCTGTCCAAAATTGTTCCACATTTTGCTCCTGGCGACTTTTTTTTTTTTTTTTTTTTTTTAAGTGGACTGGGAGTAAGTTCAGAAAGTGGTGAAAGTGTTTGATGCCGTTCAGCCGTTGGACTCTCGCGTCTAGACTGTGACTCGATTTATGCCGCTCATTCTTCTTCCATCGCCTTCTTTTAAATATTCCAATCTACATGTGTGGGCACCCTCTGGAGGTGACATTGAAATTGAATGTCAGCGTGCCGAAAATATCAAATCTTTGTCAAATTCAATTTTCAATCCAGCCTCTTCGCATCGGTTTTTGAAGCAGGGCTGGATTAGTGTTTATCGAGTCGACACTCGCCAGGATCGACTAAAGGGAAAAGGCTCCAACGGGAACTTTCTTCCCACCTCGAAAAGCTGAGGCCCAGATTGTTTATATCTTCACCCCTGTGCTATTTCTCCTCTGTAGGCTGCTTCATTGCTCCCACAGATGCGTTACTTATGGAAAACAGTGAATATCTCAATACACAGTATGCTTGCAAAATATGTTTTGGCTCACGTTTCAGTGGTCTCGGCTTTCTTTATGGCTGCCTGCAAAGATAGTAGCAGTTCACTTTGGATGCTTGCCAGTGTAAATCTATGGGGGAGTATCTCTAAGTAAGGACTGGTGATTGGTTTGAGTGGCTGTAGCTTACTGTTGGGTGTTCTGTCCTATGATTTCTGCATTACATTTTGTACAACTGCTCATCCTCTGTCCCTGAAGCTTGTCATTCAGAAAGTCGGGGAAATGTGTGGAGAGGGAGAGAGGACGGGGCGAAATGATTCCACTGAGAGTTGTACTCCAGCACTGTGTTATGTATTATACATGCACCGGAGAGTGTAACAAGCAGCCGGATGGTGTAGTCAGGTCGCCCACAGGGTGCCCCTGGTCATCAGCACCAAGACAAGCTAACCATATAGTGCAAATATAGATTTTTTTTTTTTTTTTGACTATTTTTGGGATCCTACAGTTCCTGTTGCCGGCTAAACGACGTCTTCCCTCTTGATTTGTGCTCTGTTTTCCTGTCTGGAACATTTTATCCAGATGAACAGAAAGACAGAAGCATTTTATCCATTTATAGAAATTAGAAGTCAAAGACCATGAGTGGCGTTTGAGGCGTTTGAATGTCTGAAATTAGGATTCACAGAGCCATTTCATGAATATAATTTCTTCTTTAAATTCCCGTTCTTCAAATGAGAAACGGGAAGAGCCCTGAAGTGGAAGTGGAAAACTGCAATATCTGTTTTTACCCAGGCTGTCAGCAAGGCCCTGTTTGTTTTACATTAAACTCCAAGGAAGAGACTTAGCAGCCAGCCATTACTAAAACTCTCAAGTCTACTACCGCGCTAACTCATTATCGAGAAATCCACCTGGAACTCCCACAATGCTCTCCTCCACACTCCGACAGTTTCTTTGAACCGCTGAAGTTATAGAAACAGGCAGCAAGTCTGCAGAGTAATTATATTTTACAGTAACACTGGAGAATGAGGAGAGAGAAATAGAGACAGAGGGAGGGAGAGAGAGTGACAGACGGGGACCCTGAGAGAGGGAGAGAGAGAGAGAGAGAGAGAGAGAGAGAGAGAGAAACCAGCAGAGAATTTTCTGTACAGATAAACAACAGATTGATAAACAATACATCTGAAAGTAGGATAGATTTGACAGGGAAAGAAATTCATGATGGGGCCTATTGGATTAATTAAGTATTTATAGCAGCGGATAGGTGGGGAAAGTGAGACCAAAAAAATAAAGTGCCTCTGTTCATTGTAACAAATAAACATGATACTTAAAATGCAGCGACTCTTAAGCAAAACTTGATTTTCAACACTTTCTGTATTTTGTTTCTTTTATTTTATTTCCAGAGGAAATGTTACACCCCTGCCACATTTTACAGTGCCTTTAAAATAAAACCTCTCCACAGTGGACATTCACTAAAACCTAGCACAGCTGAGCGTACGCCCTGAAGACAAGTTTCATTTTTCGGTCTAAAGTACAATTTATGGCTTCATTCATTCGGAGTGCGAGCCCTCATTGTGCTTACCCCATTGTTACCTGATATCTGATCCCATTGAAACTATACACACTCAATGCGACCACATTATGTGGTATTATTCAGAGGTCACCTAAACTTTTCAACTGTAAGCCTCTTAAGCCAGACCACATTCAGATACAGCATGTCCAATAAGTCTCCGGAGCAACTTAGCCCATTGTTCGCGCAGAAATTGACCAATGTAACTAGGCCGTTTTTACATAAGCCAGGACAGTGCCGAATTAGCCAACTGGCTGTGTCTTTGTATTATTTCATATTCTCTAAGTCCTCGCAATCAGATCCTTTTTTATGCTTTCATTTGCTCTTTTCCGCTGCTCCAGAGCTGTAGACCTCTGCGGCATGTGATGAACTAACATGACCCGCTTGGACAGATGTAGTATCTGCCTGACTCTTTTTTTTTTTTTTCCATTTGAAATAAAAGCAGACTTGCCATGTGCTGTCCTGCCAGAGACGTTCTCAGTTTTTGTCCACCGGCAGCGAAAGCATTAAACTGCACTGCTCCCTGCACTGCTGTGTGGCTGCATGCAGCATTGAACGTTTGTGAGTAGAGCACTCTTACAGTTCAAAATGTAATTGTTCATTTCAACCCTCCTCTTTTAAAATGACTGCGGCGAATAGGAGGTGCGAGGGTTATTATCTGTTATCTGGGAACATAGCGAAATAGTGTGACTGAATAATAACTAAACAACTGACACAATGTAAAAATTTCATTATCAGTGTATTAAAACAAAATTGTACCCTAAAGGAGTCCCCACCACAGCTCCGAGCAGCCGACTAATTATGTTTAATTAAAAGACAACAGATCAACAGAATCATTTTCATTAGGAAATTATTAATGATTCCACTGCAACAATAATTGATTGCACTGAGCCACGCGATAACTTGGTACGGTCAGGCTGGAGTGAGCCGGGTGGAGAGGAGTGGCTGGTTTAGGCATTTGGCAGCTGTTGAGTAGCGTGTCTTGTAGCTGAAGCTTGCACATTAGCAATTGAGGAGAAGTTGTAAAGCTGGCTTTATGGAGAGGAAAGAAGGAGGAGGAGGAGGAGGAGAGTGTGTGCCGGGTGAAGGACAGAAACATCCCAATCATACAGTGATCTTAGAGCTCTTAACCATCCTGCACATGCATTGAAGAGCACAGGGTTTCATGCACATACAATGCCATGCATTTTACCACACATGACTGAGATGAAGACACACTCTGATTATTTTCCTCTTATTTTTTTTTTCTCTCTCTGTCTCACTCACAAGCATATAAACTACATGCACGCACACACACACACACACACACTGCTGCTGCTCCATTCAGAGCCATGTGAAAGACGTCAGCTCCAGACGCTCCGTCCGACAGTCTTTTATGTGCATTGTTCTCCCGCCGTGCAGGCAGTTTCCCTGTGCTAGACACCCCACCACAGCCACCAGACACCACATTCTGCCACAGCACGCACACTCACTGCAAACACACTCTCCCTCACACACACACACACACACACATACACACAGCCCAAACGCCATTACTGAACATTTGCATAATGGCTGCTGACACATATATGTCCATCTGCATTCAGCTTAGACTAAGCCTTAAGACAAAAACAACAATACAGGGAGGAAAATGCAAAAGAAGTGATGGGCACTGATGAGGGACAAGATTGCTCTTTTCATACATCACCATGCAACTTTACATTTGGTGGCTGTGGACAATTTGCACCATTTTCCTTTTTTATTTTTATTTTTTTTTTGAGTATGTGCTTGTGATTTGTGTTGTGTGTATGTGTGTGTGAGTATAGCCGGTCGTCCTTGTATCAATGCCATGGAAGGTGTCAGGCTAATGAGCGTGGGCTGTCCTTAGAGCAGGAGGGTTTGGGCTGTGCCATTCACTCTGCATATTTAAATGCCTTGTAGAGCTTAAGCAGGCCCACTTTTCCATGTCAGGGCAGCGTTCAATCCTGCTGCGACCATTAATTATGATACCATTGTGCTCCAGTGTGGCTAATAAGAGTGATGTATTGCACCCTCGTGGCATTATAATCATCTGAGTGAAGTACCTGGACTACACTGAGCTCACTTTAAGCACCACGGTTTTTTTTAAAAAAAAAAAAAAGAAAAAAAAAACAGAGAGTGAAGAGGAAGCCTCTTCCCTCCTCTTAGTCTCCACTGCAGGCTGTATTGGTTAATGCTTCTACATGAGTGTGACACAGATTTAACTTCGCTATAATTGTATAATCAATGGTGAGAAATGCTTCAGTATTGATCACGCAGGAAGGCTGATTGTGTGTCTGGAAAGTGGAGACACACATAAAATCATTTGTGGCTGGAAATACTGCGAGTGCACAGCCATCAAGAGCAGACATGAGTCATTGTTTCTGATCTGTTCTCACATTTTCATCCGTACAGATGCACTTTCTTGCTCGACTGTGGAAGGAGTTCTATGAGTTATCTACATTGCCTTGGCAGATGTCTTTGAACACAGAAGTAGTTAAGTGGCTTTTGAGGAACTGCTTTTTAGTATTTAGAGCATGTCTCCCCAGTGCTGAATATGTTCAGTGCAGATGGGGAAAAAAGATCACATTTTATTACATTAATCACTGCAAGTTAATGTGATTATATGTACTTTATATTTCCCTTCTTAACTTCCCTCCCTTAACGGCATAATCAATGACCGTTTTTATATTCATTGAAAATTTCCGCGGATATGAAAATAAGCTTCCGCGAGGTTCTTTTAATCTACTGCAGGATCTTGAGTCAGTAATTAAAGAGTCCATTCTGTGTGTGTGTCTTCTAAAAGCCCTTAGCCTGCTTTTAGGCCAGGGTATGATGCAGCCCACCGCCCCCATCTCTGCTGCTGTGGTAAGTAGGTGTGAAAAGCATTGTCAGTGTGCTTCAGGATAAAGCCCTGCTGCTGGATGCCATTGGTCAGAGTCAACCCCCCCACACCACGCACACACATACACACTCTCAAGATCCTGGAGCAGGTCTGGAAGAAGAGTGTGTGCGGGCGAGGATGTAAGGGGGGGGGGTGTCTTAGAGGCGTGTGTGTGTGTGTGTGCAGGGATAATCAGAGACAAAAGCTGAGAGCTGGAGAAGAGAGGGGCCTTTCTGCACATCCACATAGCCATTTTTTTTTTTTTTTGGAGGGGGGTGTGCCTTTTTACCAGGCTTGAGGGGGGGTCACTGTGTGTGTGTGTGTGTGTGTCAGAGAGAGATGGAGGGAGAGAGATAGAGGAATCACTGGGGTGGAGGGGTGTTTAGATCGTCAGTCAGCGTGATGGAAAACCACACGGTTAAAGTCTCTCTGAGGGTTGACACAGGACTGCAGCGAGTGGAACTAAACAAGTGAAGCTGAGTCGAGGTGAAACTCTGGTGCAATGAGGGAGAGAGGAGATGATCATACTATGAACGAAATGAACCAAAAAAACAAACAAAAAAAAACGCTCACAGTGAAGGAAAAAAGTACATGACAGTAGAAGAAAAAAACCACTGTTGCATCCTTGAAAGAAAAACAGACGACACTGACTGTTGCGATGATACCAGAAGCTCGGAGAAAAGACTTAGAACAATTCCATTCAAGCCTTGTATTTGCTGGTGGAGCAGGACACATTTTTTCCTCTGATAATGTATACCCCTGCAAATCAATTTTTAGCTTGGGCGAAACATAATCAGATTTTCTCTGAAGAAATAGCTCGACACATTACGAAATTGTTTTGTGGGGTCGACACTGTGTTCAAGCAGGAGAACTTGGTGATAACCTTTATACATACCTTTGCAGCTAATCCATTTTATTGATTGTGCATCCACCTGCATGGGGAAAAAAAAACACATAGCCTCATAGTCTTCAGAGCCCCGTATCAGTGTAATATCACAGTTTTTCTTTTCTCATCGCAACGCACAGAGGAACACAACTGCGAGGCACCTTTAGCATCGGTATCTTATCTGTGGGTTGCTTTATAATGCTATCTGGTCGAGGGATCTTTGTTATTCTACCCCTCTTAAAGTCAAATGCCAGGGGGTAATGACAGGAATGCATGAGGAGGGTTCAACAATAAGCTCTAACTGTGGTTGAGTTGCAACAATGTGGATATGTGCTAGATGTCAAAGTTGTAAATAATCCTGCTAGAAATGTAGCTGAAACATCATCTGTGTCATCTTGTGTTTGAATCATAGGGAAATATATTAGAAATTATGAAATCAGTTTTGGATTGTGACAGTCAAGTTTGGGTCAAGATGCCAGTTTTTAATCTCAAAGTACTTATGGAAACTTAGAAACTGTTCTCAAGGCCAGGAAGTGTGAGGTTTTTATGCTTAACCTAAAGACAGACGTTCCCATCCTTTCTCCTATCAACAGAAAGTATACTTACAAATGTATCAAACCTTAACCATTGGTGATTGATGAAAACACACACACACACACACACATCAATCATTTTTGTTACCATTTTGCAAGGAGAAACCTATTTTTGCTGTTTAGGTATGAATATGTGTTGGGGATGTTCCCCTGCTGCAAGTCAGTAACAGACAAAAATGCTACTATTGTGCATTTCTGCAAACCATTCAGACTATGTTTCATGTTTTTTTAATTTTTTGGCCAGTGTCTGAGCATGAAGAACACTGTGCCTATTTTGGCCCAAACTGGCAGATCAGGGAACTTATCCAACTTTAATAAAGTCAAATGGTCAAAGAAATGAATTCGGGGTCTCTTAGAAGGTATCGATTGGCAACCTGTTTCATCACTTTAGCATGAGGACTTGTTCTGATTTTAACTATGAAAAGGTTGCAGTTACAGTTAAGTGACAGCATTGTCTTAACAGTTTAAGGTTGCATCTTTCTTCACTCCGGCAGTGATGCTGGCTGCTCATGAGCTACGCCCTACCTCCCCTAGGTTGCTTTAGTGCCTGAGCTCTGCTGACCTCTGCCTGTCGACACAGGGTGACAGAGATGGGTGCTGCTGGTCCTTGTGTGTGCTCACTGTGTGTGTGTGTATGAGAGAAAGTGAGGGAGAGTGGACGGAGCGGTGGGCGAGCAGACAGGCGTGCTGTAGGTACAGTAGTGTGGAGGACTAGACATCAGTGTCGTCCAGGTCAGACAGGGCCATCCATTCTCAAAGCCCCAGGGAAGAGAGAGAGAGAGGGAGAGAAAGAGAGGGAAAAGGAAAGAGAGAGAGAGAGAGTGGAAGAAGAGTGTGTGTGTGTGTGTGCGTACCGAAAGAGAGAGATGGGGGGGGGCACTGATGCACTGTTTCTCTTAACTCTGTCAAAGCCACTCCATTGTGCTCCCCCGTGCAGTGAGTGGAAACCAATCTGTCATCGCTCCACTAGCCAGCATACTAGAAGAGGGCTAGACTGCTGGAAACACAAGTCTATTCAATGTGAAATGTAACTGGAATCTGAGCCCTTGGATAGCTGGACTGAAAAAAAAAAAAACTGATGTAAGATTTTTGAACCTCGCTCTCCCACAGACTGTGAAATGGAAGCCATGAGTACAGTATTTGGGTCTGCGCGAGAGAGGTTTCAGTCTCGTATCTCGCCCCCTTTTTTTCACGGAGAGGTGATTGACATGTTTTGTTGATGGAACTCTATCCAAACCATGTGAGGTTTGCATAGGCATGAAGGGCTCAGTTAAAACCTCAGACAGACATCCTTGCTCGATATTACCCAGTAGAGTTGGCCTCCTTTGTTTAAAAGATTCCATTTTTTTTCCCCCTCTGGTTTTTTGACAATATTTAGACAGTCACAGTCACAGAGAAGCCAACGAGCAGCACACACAAAGTCTTCAAGCGGGGCAAGTGAACATTTCAGCGCTCATTTTCCAAGTCCACATCCAGCCCGTATCCATGTTTCATGTCACATATAGAAATGGAGCATTACCTGACCAGCACAGAAAACATGGCCACCTGTCCTGATGCCCTGAGCTCGCTAAGCCTGCATACTGTTGAATAGTAGCTACTAATGCTATGTTCCGATGCCATTTGGAGTCACTTCTTCCCCTCTCCTCGGAGGAATCCCCCTCACGCCATTTTCCCTGTAATCTCCCCACTCCTCTCTCTTATGGGGTGGCTCACCCGCTGCTCCCACCACTATTTCACAGCCCCTCTCCTTCTTACAACCAGCACCTCCACCATTTTAATCCCTTTGACCCAAACCCTGTGTGTTTCCCTGTATCAACAGCTCCTGGAGATTACATCCTGACTGCCTCCTCACCGCTGTGTGCTTCAGTCGCTGTGGCTGTAGCTGGCTAGTGCATGCTAGGGTCTTAGTCAGACACTGCTGGGTGTGATAGCCACTGTGGCTAGTTAGCTTGGTCGGAGTTGGAGCCGTCGAGCAGGCAGCTGGAAAAGGAGTGAAGATGGAGGGAGATGCACTGGGTACAAAATCACATTTGCATCAGAGCCTCGGGGCCTCAGAATACACTTAAGAGGAGCTTTGGCCTCACATTACAGTTTGTTTTGTAAAAAGAAACATCAGATGAAATTAAAATGGAAAGAAAAATGAAAGAGCGTTGCTGTTTGATTAGGTCTCTCTGCTACTCTCAGTTTTCCCTTAAGCAAAGCAGTTAACCTCCTGGGTGCCCTAATGTTTGAGCATGAACATCAACTTCCGTGGCCTGAGTCCAGCCGCAGACTTTTGTTAGTTTAAGTTCGAGTTGAACGAGTGCAAGGTTCTTCAGTATAGTGAGGGTTAAAACACCTTTTCTTCATTTTTTTAGTTTTAATTGCAAATTTGAGGCTTTGGATGCTCAACTCTGTCCTGAAATCACCTCGTAAATAACACTGTTCACAAACCTTTATTCCTTCCGGAGCACACGTTGGCTCATTTTGTCATCATGTCACTGGTAAATCAACCCTATAAGGTCAAATATAAGTGTCCAGCAGTGGTGATGGTGTCTGCTGACATTGTTCTAGATCGTTTCTGCCTTTACAGCATAAAGTAATGGCAGTGTATGCCTTATTAAATACTTAATTTTAAACAGTTTCCTAAGATATATATATTTGAAGTAGGGCTATGTTGAAATTGAATAAATTAACACATAAAAACACAAAACACCATTGTTTAGTACAGCCATCACACCTCTATGTTTAATCTTTATATTTTGACTCAATATGTGCATCATCTAATTTCCACAGGCTTTGAAACAAGCAGATACAGAATACATACTGTTTGCAGTAACACAGTTTGGAAAATGTGCCTGCTCAAATTTAAGCTACTTTAGGAGAAAATTAAAAGGAAATCAGGGTTCAGAAGGTTAACAGAGTTATCTTGGAACAGCCTGTCAGGATCCTTTACTGCGTCTGCGTAGCTTGTCAGGAAAAGTGAAGCAGCCGTCAGGAGAGTTCGAGCCGGTTCTGTCGTTGTGCTGAGGAGCAGTCTGTGCTCACAGAGGGCCCCTCCTCTTTCATGTAGTGTTTCTGGTAATGGGTTAGGGCTTTATTGATGTGAACTTATGTGATCATTGCATAAAGAACTACCATTTCTCTCCCCTCTCCTTCCTGCTCAGTTTTCCTGTGGGCCACATTAAATCAAGCCTCCGACCTAGACTCTAGTTAAATTAAACCCTATCAGCATGTTGCCCTCTCATATCGGAGAACAGGCCTTTATATAGACGGCCTGTAAATGGTGATTAGTGAGTGTTTTGATTAAAATTCAACCACATGTGTGATACTCTGGTGGAGCCCTCCCCTCCCTCCCTCTGTCTCTGCCTCTTTGTGCATGACCATACATTGAGACATACAGCACATGCACACAAACATAAACACAGACCCTCCTCCTCTCTCCCTCCCCTCCTGTCTCTGTCTGGCCCGTTCTCATGGCTCAGCAGAGTGCAAGGCTGATTTAAGGGCCCTTACAAATGGGAAGGTTGCAAGTGGAGACAAAAACCAGAGACAAATCACACCACAGCAGTCTCAAGGTTTCTACAAAACCTATTCAACTGGAGGTGAGCGGCAGAACAGTGAAAAATATACACACACTCCATCCTGTCAGAACGCTTTTGGCTTATCTTGAGTGACTGTCAAGGCTGGGAATATCAGGGAATGGACAGAAATATATAAAATTAATAAGCCGCTGGATGTTGTCGGGAGTTATGATGCTTCATAAATCCTGGTTTGATCATTGCGGACAAGGCTTAAACCCACAGCTTCCTAATGCGCACAGCAGTGTTTTGGACTGGATTTTATTCTGTTTGGGAGATAGAAGCCCTTAGCTGGCAAAAGTAAGATTTATCATCTCCCTATTCCCCCCTCTTTCTTTCATGAGTGACAAATATTAAAAAGAAGGCCTGGGGGAAGTTGGCAGCCATTACCACCTTTAATGGAAGGGCACAGGCATAGCAAGGTGAAACTGGGGCCAAAGGCAGAAAAATGCTATTCAAAGAAAAGAGAGAGAAGCGGGAGAAGAGGGAGAAATTGGTACTAACTTATCAGTTGTACTTCCTTTGTCGGGTCAGGGGTCTTGGAGCTTTTGTTTGTTTGTTTGTTTCTTATACTGAAAGGATGGATGCTATCTCTCCCACCATCCAAGCAGGTCCGCTCTGTCGAGTGCTGCAGGTAATATTTCATGTCAGGAATTAAGCAAGCTTACCCACCGACTCCACTCTACAGTTAGACGGCCACCACATCCATCATCATCCCCTGGTCCTCTTTAAGGTGCTGGCTTCAGTGGAGGGATGTAACTAAGTACATTTACTCAAGCACCATACTCAAATTTAAATTTCAAGGCACATTAATTTAGCATTTCTCATATATGATATTTTTTATCTTTAGTCACTGGTTATTTTACAAATAAAGATAACATGAGAAACTAAGAAAACATATGAAAACAATATTTAAAATGGGATGCATCTTCAAAAAGAAAAGAACCACCCGACATTAAATTTACAAAAATATAGATTTTTGAATTTATGCAATCAGTCGATTGATGAATTAGCTTAATAGTGATTTAATAAAAGCATTAATCAGCAACTTCGTCGACCAAAGTTTGGCCTTTTTCATGCAAAAATACCACATTTGTTATGGGGTTTCTCTTCTCGGATGTGATGATTTGCAGTTTTTTTTTTTTTTAGTTTAAACACTTGAACTGAATTATTTCACTCTCAATTATTAGTCAGACAAAACAAGACGTTTGATGGTGCAACTTTGAACTCCAGATAATTACAATTTCATTTATTTACTGATTAAGAAAAAAACCCAGTGAATCTATAATTAAAAAATAATTTATTGAATAGGATATCATTAAATAGACACTCACATCTTCATTCTACTGAGCATAGCCATACACTTTATTTAATAATGGAGTATTTTTCCAGTTTAGCTTTGGCTCTTTCACTTAAGCGAAGGATCTGAATACTTGTCTTGATCACTTTTCTTTCAGGGGCTTTCGGGTGTGTAAATACGACTGTGGGGAAAGAGACTAATTAGACCACCATGTCTAATCTCTGGGGTTTTACCTGTCAATAAAAATGTTGTCAGTGAAGATGAAGTGTCTTTTCATAAAAGGCTTGGCAGTTTTGATATGTAAAACACATGTCACAGATTTTCAGTCAGCAACATCTCGATGAGACAAGTTGTCAACGGAAGTAAAATGACAACAAAAACATCTTTGCTGGACCAAATCACAATAACGACATTCTAAATTAAGACTCGTTGTCTCCCCCCCCCCACACACACACACACTTGTTCTGTTTGGGAGAGGTCATGCTTTTTGAACACAAGTTGTAGTAAGTAAATTTATTCCACTTATTTCTTGTAACTGCATGAAAAAGTAATGAGGTGTTGGAGATAAATATATGAAGACAATAAGCCATGCAATCCTTTTTTTTTCTGTAGCTGCTTTTGAGTCAATTAGCACATTTCAGAGACTCTGAAGAACACTGCTGCCTTATGTAGCTTCTCAATATGCAGCATCTGACTTTTATCCAATTACATTATGTGAGGTCTGTGGGCACGCCGGGCACAGCGCACATAATGGAAGATGCCATCTTTGGTGTGATATTCTCCAACACTTTTACATTGCATATGCCTATGGCTCCCTCCATGAATTATTCAAAGGCCTCATCCACACAGAAGAGAGAGAGAGAGAGTGAGGAACTCGGCTCCATAGTAAACAGATTTTCTGCTCCCCATCCTCACAAATCTGAAGTGTAGGACATTGTAAGTGCCAAATAATTACATGGTGCCCCCTTTTTCCCTCCTGTGTGAGTTCACCTGGCCTCAGAAACGCTTCTGGACTGAAAAATAATAGTTGGACATTGGAAAGTTAATTGAAGTTTGGTTGCTGAGGACCTCAAACTACAGATGCATGAAACTGATGCATGAAGATACATGATGATTTATCTTTCCATGTAATTTCATGTAAAATAATCCTCCATTTAAATATTTATTATCCCATTTTTTTATATCTAATCAAACATATTTGACTTAGGAAACAGCTTCAATTTGGTCACAGAGTATTTGTGCACCCTGCTCTCCCTCTGTTGATTTATTAAACTCTAATAGATAACAGTCCTAGAGTTTGACTCTGGCTATGTATAATCACTTTAGTTCCTCACTGGCTATTGTGCTGTGAAATAGAAAATATGAATATTACATGGGTTTTAAATCCCTACAAAAATTCTTTTTTTTTTTCCCCCAGAACAAGAAAATTGACATATCCATTGCATTACTGCAGCGCCCATCTTTGGCTAATGGAGATTTCACATTATAGCGCTCATATTATAGCACCATGAAATATGCTAAGCATTTAAGAAAAATGAAGTTTTTAAATAGTCCATCAGTGCAAAAAAAAAAAAAAAAAAAAAAATCCCCTCACTTCCCTGCTTTGGGGATTTGCCCTGACCTTCAACTGGTCGTATCTTCCAGTGCAGATCTGTGGCAGTGACACATGTCATGTGTTGGAGAGGATTGAGGAGGAAGCAGAGGAGACAAGAGGGAGTGATCTTGGTCTGTAGCCCAGTCAGAGTCGGAGTCCGCCCTCATGTCAAAGGATGGGCATGTTTGGCCCAAAACACAGACTGCACCTCATCCACTAATCTCAGCACAAAAAAACACCTTTGGGTGGCTGACGGGAAGGCGAGCGCGCACACATTTTACAATGTCGAAGAACACTGAGAGGGTTCAAAGCTGCTCTTAAATTCTTGGGCTGTGTGGAGGGATGGCTATACAGGAGAGAACAAGAGAAGGAGTGAAGGGGAGGGGAAGAGGAGTGTATCTGCAGAGTCTCCTCTTGTAAAGCCGACCTGGCTGAAGCAAAGCCAAGCCTCACTCTCTCCTCCCTGTTCTGCTTTGTAGGAAAACCCTCCACCTTTCTCTGCAGCGCTTGTTCTCTCCCACTCAGTAGGAAAACACAAACTACAAAAGAGTAGACGCTCTTCATGAAGAGACGACATCTTAAGAATCCCCCTGCCCCGCCTGACTCACACGTTTGCTATCATAGGCTTGAAAGCACATTATTACACGCGAAGGAAGTTAACGTACACATTGACCTGCGATGTTTCTTTACATCGGCGCGATGCTTGACTGAACACTCCCTTTTCACCCAGACAGATTGTATGAAGGCGGTGGAATAATTTGTTATCGACTCACCGAGGCTCTGAAATTGAGATCAGAAATCTCTAAGCCTCCAAAGATTAACATCTGTATCGTAGAAAGCTAACTAATGTCATGCGGTTGACAACTATCATTATGTCCCAATCATTCTGGGTTTAATCTTCAGAAAGCAACATTTTACCTTTTGTTGAGAGCTAATTGATAGACTGAGACCTTGATGTTTGTATGCAGCGTATCAAGCATGCGCCCTGACTTTCAGCGTGTCTGCAAATAAATAAATCATAAAGTTTGTTTTTCTCCCGACTCAAAAGAAACCTTTTCTTTGTCTTTGTGTTTAGCGCCTTTTTGCGTCGACATGAGGCTAAAACCCTGAAGACTACAACGTTTAGGAAAGCTCCTAAATAGCGGCTCTGAAGCTAGGTTTGAGCTTTGTCATCACGCTTGAAGAATTTCCTTTTAATGTACTGTAATGTGAAATTCAGTGGGGACAAGTTTAATTGAGTTTTACACAAACCAGTTGGGAGTAGCGCTGGAAGGTAGGTGATGTTGAGGTTTTTAATCTCTGGCTCCGGAGAGGCTTGTTGACGGAGTGGTTCTTTCTCTTTGTGGAGAAAAAAAGAGGAAGCCTAAGAAATGATACATCCATGGATAAAACCAATTGGCAACCCTCAAAGGGACGGGGGGTGATAAGGCAAATCCAGCACTTGTAGAGAAATAAAAGAATCCAACTGTTCATTAAAACGGGAAACAAAACAGGCGATTGAGAAGGAAGGCAGACTGCTCAGTGGAGGAGTGAGTGAAACAGACAAACAGAGCCAGAGATATCAGAGGAAAGGATTGGAAAATAATCAAGGATTTGTGAGGAGAATTAATAAGGAAGATAGGCACAAATAAGCATTTTTTTCTGACTCTGTGCAAAATTAGGAGGGATGGACTACAATTATCAAACAGGGGAAATGGCATAAGCTACATAGACACCTAATTATAAAGGATAACCTAGATATGAAGGTTGCTGTCTTTTTATTTTACATACTTTGACTGTGAGGCAAAGGGGTCTTTTATGCTCAATAAACCAGATATTAATTGGATAGAGAGGATGCAGAGACTGTTCAATAAAGAATATTCTCTCATTTTCTACCAAGAGTCTACATTTTGTATTTCATATACAATCCATTTAAAAAAAGGAATGATTTTAACTGCACATTAAAGCTATTTTTCTTTTCAGACCACTGGAAGAGGATTTTAACACAGATTCAGAATCTGAGATGAATCAAGCGGACAATCAAATGAAAAGAACAGAAATAATTGCAATTTTATTCACTTATATTATTATATTATTCTGGAAGTTTCACAACATTGGTCTGTTCACAAAGTGCCTCTAAAAGTTACTTTTGAAATAGCCATTTAAAATTTGCCAAAAATTGACTGTGGTTTGGCCTTTTCTAGTGTTGAATTCAGAGTCTAAAACCATAATTGTCCCAAATTTTAACATCGGGCATGTTGAAATGTCTTTGGCTGCTTCTCTTTCGACTTTTCTTCGCAGACAGTGTTCTGCGTAGCTTTTTGCAGGACAGGCGGACATTTGTGTGATGTTGGACTGCTTATTTCTGACAGTAATTCACCTCCTGAGGTTCGTTGACTCTATCACCTGATCCAGCTCTCAGTAATGAGGTTTGGAGTCCGGGACTTAAGGTGATACAAACAAAAGGGTAATGAAAGACTCAAGAGGAGAGGCTGAAGGGAAGGCGGGGCAGGAGGGGAGTTGGGGTGAAGGAAACAGGCAATGAAATAATCAGCACTTGTATGATCGGCCACTGAGACATTCCATAGGTGTTTTGTGTGAAAGAGAGCCATTCATCAACATATCAATAAAAATATGGAGCAGATTATTATTGTATTTGCTTACCATCATAAATAATGGGTCCGCCACCGCTGCCTGTATTAATTATAATTAGAATGCTGATAATGTGTATGCTCTTTTATTACAGGAGCTGAATCAATTTTACAGTCTTATTCAGCCGCACAAGGTCACACAAAGTTGCCAGGGTGAGAGATGGCTCCTTGTAAAGCCTCTGTGCAAACATGGCTGGAGGTAGCAGGACAGAGAGAGAGACCCAAAGTGCTCAGATAGATGTCTCAGCACCTTTAACCTCGACCACCACGAACTGTTAAGGCTGCGTCAGTCTCTCAATTTCATGACTTGAAGAGAGCCTATGGAAAAAGTTCATGCTGTTACACATTAAATGACATGCAGTGAGTTTAAATATTTTTTAAAAGCTTTATTTGGCTGTATTGATTTTTTTTGGCAACTGAGGAGCTGAAGAACTGCTAAAGAGGCTGATTAACCAGTGAAGGCTAACTCTTTAGCAAATAAATGCTCTTTTCAGCTTGAGTAAAGTGTCTGGCCACACAATAAAGGTATGTCTAGTAATTTTGCTACTTTAGATTTCGTGAGTTAAATTTCATACTTTAGCTTGCTAATTTCTTAAGCATGTCACTGACTTTTTCATTTTTACTGCTGATTTGAGACGGGCTTGTTTAAATTAAAGTTTTTTTGCTGAAATCAAGTTGCTGCTACTGAAAATGGAGGAAAGGCAGAATTTATTGGCCCATAGACAAAACAAAGCTAAAAGATGGTAAAAAGCTCTGAGGAGCTGATGTGAAGCTGCAGAATCTGGTGATTATTTGCTGTGGCGCTCCATCACGACAAGCCATCCTTTACACGTTACACTTGCATATATTCCTCTGTGAATTAAAAAAAAAATGTAGATTAGTGCAGCTCAAAGCTGTGTGGTGACATTTATGCTAAACCCCGGATTTATAGCGATGTTAGTATTATTTATTTCTCTGCACATTGGTACTTTCATTAACTCCAGATAAGCGTTTCTGGCATGTGTTGTCAAAGTGGCCCCCATGTAAAACCACATGACAAATTACAAAGAGGCACTGGCAAAATGCTTTTTCACCAGTACGGTTCTTTGTGGGTTTGGTTTGCATTTGTTGACAGTTCACAGGAGAGAGTGTGTTTGGCCAAATGTTGAATCTCAACTTAGTCTAAATTCATAAGGCACCCCACTGGCTTGTTCCTCTGTTTCCCCCTTCCTCACGAGTTAGACTGTCAGATGGCCCAACAACAATAGATCTCACCAGCCTATCAGCCGGCTCCTACCTTTTATAGCTCGCTGCGTGGCTTTAAAGACTGGATTTAGCATGGCTTGGCAAGGTTCAAACCAACAAACCATTCCACAGATTTTTTGAAAAATCTACATATCTGTTTGCCCCATTTTCACATTTGAAATGCATTGTGTTCAAGTCGCCACACATTAAACTGGTTTCCTCCCACTATGAGTCCAAGACCGCAGTGGTTTGTTCCTCATGTGTCTTGTCAGTGAGTCACCTGTTACAACAAATAAGCTCATAATCTTTACAATAAACACAATCTTCCTAATTAATGTTATGCGTACACAGGGATTTGTCCAATTAGAGACGCATATTTATATCCATAGGATGCCGTCTTTCTAAACAGCTACATAGAGCACATGTATATAAAGCTAAATTTGCATTTTATGAATACTCCACAATCACTAAGCAAACATTTTGCATAATATAAGTGCTGTTGCCTTCTTTTGCACATTAATAATTGGGTGTGCATTTCTTTTCTGGGCTAAGTTGTTGTATTTTTTTGCCTGTGAATGTTAAAATGACCTTGTGTTCCCCCGTGAATGCGTGCATCTGTCATGAAATTATACATTCCATCAGCCCTCATTGAACTGGGCATTGACTCTGTGCCGCAGACTCAGGCTCTGGCAGTGAATCTTGATTATGGATTCTGTGATATTGTAAATGACTTGAGATTCCTCTGAATGTTTCGGATTAATCGGTTTGTGCAGATGTGGTTCCCTTTTTGGTAGGCGCCATCTTGAACAGTTGCTCATTTCCATTCCGCCATCGCATTCTGCATACAAAGCAGATTTTCAGATAGGTAATCCTTGTAAGGTTTTTTAGAAGACAGGTTATTAGAGGATTGAGGGTTGTGTGTGTCTGCCTGTGTGTGTGTAATGGTGTGTGTGTGTGTGTGTGTGTGTGTGTGTGTGTGTGTGTGTGTGTGTGTGTGTGTGTGTCTGCATGGAGGGAAATTATGTACATTTTTTAAGTTGGTGACAATGAGCTGTGTCTCAAGGCAGAAGACATAGTAACCGTCTCCTTTCACTTCTCACCTAACAACATCCCACCCCCTTAAAAATGAGCACACTCCAGGTACCCAGACACACACACACACACACACACACATACACAAGCCCCACCTGCTCCCCCTTCTCCCTTTCCACCGCCGCCACCCAGAATTCTTTGAAATGCCTGAGGCTAAAAAGCTGGTTACTCTCCTCTGGCTTGCAGCTCACAGCTCCAGATTATTTCTGAACGCCAGAGCTGGTCTGCCCCCATCATCCTGCAAAAACCCAACGCCCACCCCCCCACCACCCAACCCTGTCTTAAACCTGGCTCTACCTGTCACCTGTCAGACGCACCCCACCTTTAAGTGGCCAGTTATTTTCCATTGGTTTTAGATGTCTTTCATATCATGGCTCATTAAAGCGCAGCGCAGTAGGCAGCATATTTACATAGGCTACTGGGGAGGTTTTAATTTGCGTCGGTACAGAGCATGACCGGAACTGAAGAGTGCAGCGCCAAAATGACTTTTTCACATGACACCCCCCTCCCCACCTCCCCACCTCCAATACCGCCACCCTCCCTTCCCTCATCCATTCCCATATGAAAACATGTAGCTGGGCGTAATTGCTTGAACAGGGCACAAAGACGGAGACAGAGCCGTCACAGAGGGGACTGAGGTTTCTCCCAAGCGACAGACTGGGAGGCCAATCAAAGCCAAGCGATGAGCAGCCGGTGGTTGTGATCATTCTACTGAATATATACCATTAGTCTCTTCAGAAAGTCCCTATGCTTTCAGCCACTTTGTAACTTCCTGATTTTTACTCACTTTGTCTGGCTACTATATTCATGACTCAGTCCAGAATCAGACTATTCTGCCATCTGCAGCTCCGCTTTCATCCCAGTAATGGCCGTGTTTATGTTTATTTAGTTAATTAGAGGATATTTTTCACTTTCAAATTGATACTTTAATCATTGCAGCTGAGCGTGAGGTGTATTTAAAGCTGACAACAGTTGATTTGTGTCGTTAAATTTGTATTTTTTTTTTTATTTTCAGGGGTGTGGAATGGGTGGTGCTACTTTTTTATCCTAGTCTTTTTACAGATACAGTCCAAAAAAGTCTTTCATTGATATATATTCTATTTCCTACAAAGGTTAGAATATAACAAAACAATTTATGGTTTCTGTTTTTTTGGATAGTGGGAGGAGCCCCCCCCCCGCTAAATTATTTACATGACAAGATAGTCAAGCTGCCAACTTGTGCAACTCTATCTCACACTGTGTATAGCAGAGGAATAACGTAATTTCCCTCAGACAAGATTTTCACAGAGATTCAAAACGGCAGACCTTTCCCAGTTCGCAGCAGCAGAGACTCCCGTATCAGTTCGAGATACCATTATCAGCGTCTGGTTCAAGATTCTATTCAAAAAGACAAGGAAGATAGAGGCTAATATTGTCATAAGATGCTCTGTGTCACTCCCAAAATACATGAAGCACTGGGATATTCAGCAGTTGCGGAGTCCGCTCCTCAAACATTTGCTCTCCTCCCACATCTCTCTAAGGACCCAGCGCAACAAACTGGCTCCTGCAGATGCACTCCAAATAGCAGGCTGTTCATCATGCATTGTCATAGAATCACTCCCTCGCTTCCCCACCCTCGCCCCCCAACAATCCCCCCAACCCCCCACCCCCACCCATGTAGCCCCCCCTCTCCTCCCCACGTCCACCATTGCTCCTGCTGGCCCTACATCCCATCCCGGCGCTCCGATATCAATCAACAGCAATGAGGCTGGCTCTGGCTTCCTCATCATCACAAACAACACTGAGCCGCCCCTGCCCAGGCGCCACACCCCGGCAAAGATGGCTGGGATGCCATGCGGGACGGACGGACGGGCGAACGGGCGGACAGACAGGCAGGCAGGCAAGGCAGACAGACGCGGCCATGTGATTTCAGCGTAATTTTGGAAAGCATATTGTCTAATTTTGCCATCTGTCCGGGAGGGAACGATGGCAGCGTGGAGCTCATTTGCCGTCTGCTTGCTTTATTGCGGCTATACAGAACAAGTTTTTGGAGCAGGATGCAGGCCCGGGTGTGCAGCCCACTGGAGCTGAGAGGCGTGTCGATACAGGCACCAGGTTCCCACCACTCCATCATGGGCTGCTGTGTGTCTGACATCCAGCGACAGCGACTGAGGTGCGGATCACCTCAGAAAAGAAAACCTCAAGCCCTGTTGCCCGAGTTCGAAACCTAACAGTGGAGAAGTTTAAAAACGCAATCTGAGAGCGAAACTCTCGAGCGTTTGCTGTCCTCAAGTTTCTGAGGACAAGTTTGAAAAATGTTTCACACTCTATGATAGTTTTGAGTTGCCTCTCATACCACCAGGCCATTATGAATTTGGTCCAGCTTGCGGCAAATGGTCATATAGACACACACACACACACACACACACACCCAAATACACATGCACACACACACACACGCATACACACATCGCTGTCACACATTGTGGATCACGTCTGGTTCAGCTGCTCCTTGGCTCTGACATTAATACAGAGCAGATTGGTGGAGATCTGCAGCCCTTGTTGTTTGATCTTTCCTCCTCTTGCCACATTTCCTGGCACTGCCCCCCTGCCACACCGCGTGGCGCAGGCAGGACTGGCATGGCCTCAACGTGCCTGCCAGGTTTGTTCTCTGTCTTCTTCCCCTTCCAACTTATTCCCTTATGCCCGCTCCATGGATGCAGTTCCGCAAATTACAAGAGCTCCCCTACCCCCAGCGACAGCCCGGATTCAAGAGACCTTCAATCTACCAGTTTGTCTTCTTCAGAAAAGAGTGATGCTACCTCGGCCTGCGATGTGTCACTCGCTTGCTTTTTTACATGAAAATTGTCCTCCGCACTGAATTAGGTTATTGTCCTCATTATCTTTTCCAAGTTTAGCTAAAAGATTCACCTCTGAAAATCTCTTTTTGGACTAAATTATTCGACCAAATGTTAGAAGAATAAAGTTGTAAGGCCATGACTAAACATTAGATAGAGACCAAGCTCCACCTGAGAACAAAAGACATTCCTTAGCCAAGAATGGCCGCCGACTCAACTTGAACAAACACTGTATTCTCTTATCAAGACCCCATCCACTCCCATTTTTCTATTTACTCAGCACTGTCATTTGGGCCGTAATGCCCTGGGTCTCAATAGAGAAATAGTTTAAAATGTCACAATCAAATGTATGAATTAAAAGCAAATACATCTTAGGTAAAGGCAGCATCAGTGCCTCCCCTGTAATCTCAAGTGTTTGTTCAAAGAATAATGTCTGCGAACGCCCCACAATAGTGTCTTTTCTTCTGCCATTCCTCCCGAGGTTGTGATCAGGATGGGCGGGAAAAAAGCACAAGCTAATTTGGTAATAACATTGCCTCATGATGTCGGCACCCAATTTGCACGGTCTATCTGCCATTTTACAACAATCTGCCTTCCCTTTTATGAATCGGCATCAGATCTCAGCCTTATCTTCCCCCCTTTTTTTTTTTTCGCGTTAACCACTTCATTTGTGACTAATGGCACACACCCGATCGTTATCGTTCTAATTTATTCCAAGTTTAAGATGAAGGGCCGGATAAGGTGCAAGAGACAATAAGTTGAAAAAGCCAGTGTGATGCCTTAGTTAATGAGGCACATCGTCTTTTTTTTTTTTTTTTTTTTAGCGCTGCCGGGGTCAAAAGCAGAACGCATGCTGATTTAGAGTGAAGGGAGGGAAAGAGGGAGCAGAGAGGGAGTTTAAACCGGGGATTTCTTCAGCAAAAATGATCTTTTGAAGAAGATATTAGATCCTAAAAGCTTTGAGGTGCTAACAGAAGCTCAGTTAGCACCTGGAGATGAGGTTCAGCCGAGGCCTTCATGGGAGACACTGACTCTACGTGAATGTGGCTGATGGAAAAAGCTCAGCTGCACATTGAAATGGACAGCAGTGAATCAGAACTAAGTCACTCTTCAGAGCGAGCTGTCATAAACTTAATGGCCTTCTGTATTTGTTCTACAAAGAGATGCAAACATATAAAATGATCAAATGTTTGAGGAACATATGCTCAGACATTTTGTCATCTCGGTGATGTGCATCTGTAATACACGTGGAGATAACATTTCAAAATGTTCTCGGTTAACGCTGTAGGCTAAAGGGACATTTTAACAAGCACACTCCTCATTTGTGTATTTATAGTTTCCCTCAATGTCTTGAAATATTTTTTTTTATCTGCATCAAGGCCTCCGTATTTAAATGAATATATACTTTCAATAAAGGTAGCCCAAAGATACATAACTAATGATGAGCACCATTTATTGGTCTGGCTACTTTCCCTCTCCATCCACAGAAGAATGGAAAAGGCGCTCTCAGGAGTGAACATAGTGTCTCATAATGTGAAACACACAGGATCAGTCTGTCTCTCAGGCCTCCTGGGCAACATATGGAGCCCTCCAAGTTAGCGTTCAACTTCCCAACGGCTGTTGTGAAAACTGCTGCACTAACTGCGGCCCTCAGAGAGCTAATTAGAAACCCTCGTGCATAAACCTTGCTTGGAAGTTGCTGTGGGCTGCAACAGCCTAACCAAGGCAGGATCTGTGCTGCCTGCAAGATAATAAACAAAATTTGCATATAATGTCAACGTTTGGCATCCTTCAGCGATGGCCTAGACGCTCTGGTGGCACACTTTTGAAACACATCGATCAAGAAAGTTTGGGCGAAACGTCTGATCATTCCCAGCCTTTTTATGAGTGAGAGAGAGAGAGATGTTTGGATTCATTCATGCATTTTTTCTATTAGAATTCTGGAAGCCTAAATACTCACTAATTATCACTCCCACCCTCCAGTGGTTTAAACTTGTGATTTGTAACAGATAAAAAGACTCACATTAGGGATCACTACAATACATATTTAGCCGGCGAGTAATTAAGCTGTATTAGACTTCATTCATACCTGCCAGAGTGCAATACTGAGCTGTTACACAGTGACGCTCTCAATTAATGAAAATGTCTAAACCAGCACACATCTGGGATCACTGTGCGGGGTCTAGCTACACTGTATTTATCACGCGCTGTAAGCCAACACAATTACACAGACCTAACATAATAATTGCTACGTAGCGGCTCTTACAATTGTAGAAATGGAATTACCTTGACAGGAAGCGTTCTCAGGTCCAGAGGGACGTAGAGAAAGAAGAGGAAAGGAGGAGCGGAAGAAGAAAAAAAGCACAACCTTTCACCAAACTGTAAATCAGGCTTCACTTTTAAGAGGTGGGAAAATAAATAATGTCTGAAAGTGCAATGATTTTAGTGATTTAGGGGAGCTTTTGAGAAGCGTATTACTAGAGGTGACAGCTTGTGGGAGATAGGCAGGTTGTGTTAAGAGGAAAGGATAAGAGGCTATGACATTATGTCTGCAGGGTTAAGGTGTCAGAGTCAAAGCGTGAACCACTATTACTGGATCAATACTTCTCAGTTTTGCACTTATCTCTGGCCCGATGGTTAGCAGCAGCTTTTCTGGATATACACAGGGACTAAATGCCACTACTGAGAGGAGGGACTGCATAGCTGCTCCATTTTCTGCAACTGGAGAGGGCTGTTGTAACAGGAAATGTTAAATATTTGAGCTGTTATTTGCAGGAAATGTTCGATTTTTTCACTTCTTAAAAACTGGCCACTGGGCTCAGTAAAGGCAGGATATACTCAGTTTGAATTAACAGACCTTTACATTTTGTGAAGGTGTAAAAATAATAGTTTTTCATTTTATTCTATTTTGTACATTTGGTATTGTCAAGTAGCAATGCTGAAATGTGTCCTTACAGAAAGTGAAGACCATTTTTTACTCTTTAGGTATGAAAACAAAAGTTGTGCTCATGTCATGTCCGCTCTCACACACTAGAAAAGAAACCGTCACAGCCAGAAACAAGAAAAAGTGTGCACTTTCAAGTCTTTCATTAAACTTCTGAAGCGTCTGAGTTAATCCTTGCTGTACACAGAACAAAAACTCAGCATTCAACAATTTAAAAAAGCCAAGAGAGAGAGAGAGGGGGAGAGAGAGAGAGGAGGAGAGACAGAGAAGGGGGGGGGGGGGGGCTGGCCTGATCCCAACATATTCATATTCCTATGCAGGCGTTATCACTTAAAAGGCTTTCTAATTACAACAACAAGACAAAAACTCCTTGGATTCCTTCCAGACCCGCTAAATGATAAAATAAGCTTGCACTCTCTCTCCTTCTTAATCTCTGCAAAGCACCTTGGAGCCTCATCTCCCAAATACAGGCGAATGAATGTGAAAATGCCATTTAGAGATGCAGGTGTGACATTTGATAAGAAACTTCTGGATTAAATATGTTCTGCTAATGAGGAACCCAGCTACCCCATCAGGGCAAACTATTGGTGGGATTGTGTGCGCGCTGATAACATTCCACACGCAAACATCCAAAATCATTATTAATAAACAGCCGCAGTCTCTCTATCACACACAGAGAGTCTGGATCCTTCAGTGGAGAGACAGGGATGTTGCGTCTCATTAGGAGAGGCTAAGGAAAAGAAGGGGGAGGTACGGGCGGGATAGGGGGTGTATGTGGCGGGGTAGGGGTATCAACTGTTTTCATATTTAGCTGTTTGGGGCTTTTTTTTGGGGGGGGGGGGGGGGCAATTGCAAAGGGATGTTTAATGGGGAATTAAATTTGGGAAAAAAAGGGTTTAAATTTTGGGGGGAATTGGAAAGGGGGTTAAT
>JAQNCA010000030.1:23318054-23339127 GCA_029783725.1 Acanthurus tractus
CCCCCCCCCCCCCCCCCCCCCCCCCCCCCCCCCCCCCCCCCCCCCCCCCCCCCCCCCCCCCCCCCCCCCCCAATTTCAAAGGGTATGTTAATGGTGCATTGAATTTTGGAACAAAAGGGTTGAAAGTTTCGGGGGATCTGGCACTGAGTGTAATTCTCTGGCTATAGCTAATACGGAGAAGAGGGGATAGCAGGCTAAGCCATTGGTGCAGTAGACTGGGAAGTCCCTGGCCCCAGCTTGACATTTATAACGATTTGGAGAAGATTAAAGCCGTATTACTGCTGTAGTCCATAATGTGGCTCTGTAATGAGGTGTGAGTGCATTACCGTCGAGCGGAAGTTAGCGGCTGTTTCAGACCTTTGAAGGAAAAAGACGCAGAGAGAGAGAGAGAGAGAGAAAGCGGTTTCAAAGAACACGGATCCTTGACTGTACTGTGGTCATCTTCGGTGAAAGACTCCGAGGCTGGGAGTCGGAGCGAGAAAGGACTCCAGAGGCCTGCCAGTTGAGGCTGAGGCTGCCACCGTTGAAGACTTGTCACTCTAAACCAGCTTAGTTCAGCCAGCCAGCAAAGTGCCTCAGACTGACAGGCAGCACTTTGTTATTCGGACCAGTAACTGGAGGTCCATGTCTGCCGCCTGGAAATATTTTATATTCAAAGAGAAATTAGAAATGGAATGTGTTATTTCAGGCACAGCATATAGCAGTGCACTTTTCTTTTTTTTTTAAGGAGCATACAAACTGAGAGAATAAAAACAGCTTTAGGAATTCTGCCAGCCCTCTGTTTTGACAATTATTATTTTTGGCCGGGTGGCTTTTTTTTTTTATTTTTTTTTTTTTCTCCAGCACATAGTAAAAAAAAGGACAGTGGTGCCAATTCTGAAGCCAGCCACGGAAAAATGAATATTCTAAAAGGTGTTAAAAAATGCATGCGTTATCTGCAAAAATAAAAACACAGGTAATTTTTTGCGTTAGTGTGTGCAAATGAAGGTTGCAGGTGTCGTCCATCCATTTAAACGCTCTTTATGATGTTAATTAGTTGTTAGCGTAATTTTCCAGCCTCCGCTATCAAGCGTGAGAAGTTCAGAGACCTGCTGTTAACTGAGAGTCAATGCCATGGCACCGTTTCAAGAGCTCCCAAACAGGACGGCCAGTGATAACGAACAGGTGATGGGGCCTGATGCCTATGGCAGCAGGATATTGCAAAGACAATTGAATTCGTAGGGAGAAATGAATCTTCTGGACAGCATATCAAATGTTAAAACAACACACATTGCATGCAATTTGCTTATGCAGGAGGGTGATAAAGTGTGCTTATTTAAAAGATAAACAAAGGGGGGATCTAGTGCAGTAAATTGTGCATGTGTGTTTATTCCCTATGAGTAATGCCAGAGGTTTATAGTCCCAGACACAGGCAGCAGTACTTTATGGCTCCTCTGTTTGTGTGATAGCAGTATTTATGATATTGGAATTTATGTTGTACTGGATTCATGCTGTCTGTGTGTGCTATTGGTGGTCTGATTTTAAATGCACTTAGGTTGATTTGGTGTTTGTTATGTGTTTGAGTGAGCACCTTTGAATGATGTCGGTTTTAGCAAGAGGTCAGATTCATTATCCCCCCCCCTTGGTGTTTCTCACAGGAATCCCACCTCCCAAGGTTAAATTCAACATTCCAAGTTTTTCTGAAAGCCATTCGAATAGAGAGGAGTTTCATCTCCTCAGCCCCTGCTTCAGCTAATCTTAACCCCCTCGCAATAACATTTCCACTCCGGTTCCTCCGACTCCAGACATATTTGCTCTCCCTTGCTGCTTGTGTCCTGTTAAGATTTAAACAGCAAACATAAAATGTGGCAGATAACCTGCGAAAAAGCTTTGGAGAGACTTGACTCCGAACATTATTTTAAAGACCAGATCTGAGAGCTCCGGCGCAGCAGTCGGGAGCGATTATCTGCTGTGATCCCTCTCCGATGCACCAAAGTCATTCATCTGCCGATCCTCCACCCCCCGCACACACATGCAGCCCTATGCAAAGGCAGACCCCTAATCGTGTCGACACCGTGTGTCAGTGCCGTGGATGAGCAAGGCCTAGAGATGAGAACGGCTCTGTAAACATGGGCAGGCAGCAGGGAGCTTCCCTCTCCCCCCACGCTGCTCGGAATAAGCAAACGGGAAGATTTAGGGATTTTGCCGGGGCCCAACTTTGTAGTATCGGCTCAGGGTCTTTTTCGACGTTTTCCGGGGTGCTGCCTATGGGATATTGTTCTTAGCTTATGAAGTGCCGCCCGCCCGTTATAAGCTGTGTGTCTTTTGTCAATAGTATTACAATTTTGGAGCTGAATCTTCTTTTTTTTTTTCCCCCTCTCTGAATTTAACTCTTCAGTATCTGCTCTGGCCCACATATTGTCCACATATTCTGTCATCGACCTTTGCTGTTGACCTCCAACATTCAGATAAACCAGCACAATCTTTATGGGGAACTCTTATTATACTGCTGCAGCCATATTTTATTTGACCTCTACATCCACTGAAGTCAACTTTTTTTTTCTTCTCAGCACCGTCGATTATGAACTATCATGACAGACTAGTAAATCTAGTGTGCATCAACTGTGTGCGTTCCATAAACAAGCTAATACAATTGGCTGTATCAAATGGGATGTATATTAACAACAGTCAACTGTGCTCTCTCTGCTGTCAGGATTCTATTATGGAGCATGCTCCCGCCCCTTGTTTTGATACAGCGGTAATTTAAAGACCGATCTTAATTGACTTATTTTTTCCGCATGTCTGTCGGAGCTTGTGCATGCACTGCAATAAGAGTCTTGTTTCTTTATTGGGCCACACACAATGTACTGAGTTCAATTTTACCATTCATAATGAATGCAGCCTCGCCATTCAAATGCAGCCATAAGCACACAGCAGATAAGAATTTAATTAAATGTAGATTAAAACCAAACAGGAAAACACACTGGCTGATAATTTTTTATCACGTCCCCTGGTCATATTTTTTTCCCTCATACTTTCGACTTGTTCTTCCTTGGGCTACATCTTTTCAGCTTGCCAAAAGTGGCAAAACACCTCACACATCTCACCGTGGCGCCGTGAGATTGTGTAAAATGCAAAACGAGGGGCGGTCACACGATTAATCAGAATCCTCGTGTCTGGGGAGGATGGAGGCTGGCGGAGGATCGAGGGAGGGGGTGTACAGAGGTGCAAGGAAGGAATTAGTTGCTTCATCCCAAATTTGCATCATATTCCAAAGGACAATCCCAGCACTGTAGGCAAGGGGAAACATATCTCGCTCTCTGCAGGAACAATTAAATATTTTCTACAATGCTGAATAAATGTCACCTTCAGTATCAAATTGTCCATACTTGCTAAACATGGTGTTACAGTGAGTGCCTCGAAAGCATGCCCGAGCAAAGAGAAGCCACAATTTTAGATGTGGACCACAGCCTTAGCTAACATACTGTAACACACATTCAGGAGCTGTTCACCTCAGGCACTAATAGTGTGTTGAACTCCACTGGGGATACCAGTGAGCAAGAGACAACTGCAGCCTTGTCAGGGATTTCCCACTATTGAAGCATGGGACCCCGATGCTCAATCTCATTTTCTACACACATTTTTTTAGAATTGATTTGTACACCGCAAGGTTTTTACCTCTGTCATCTATTTTAATTGTTATGAAAACTGACAATGAGATCTCTTTAAATATTAAAATTCAGTCCTGGTGTTAATACCCAAGTATTTCTACTTTTTTTTTTTCTTTTTTTCTAGAAGTAATACATTAATTTTCTACCATCTGGTGTGCTTATCATTAAGCATATTTCACTTGCATCCAGCTTTTCTAACAGTTTTAGACAGCTGTTGGCGTAGACATTTACCTGAACGGCTTGAAAGATAAATTCTGTTCTTCAGATGACAGTTTTTTTCTTTCTTTTTTTTTTTTTTTAATAGGAGGTGTTGGTCTCATCTTTCTGCATACACAGACAGAATAGTCAGTGATGTGCTCATAGTGGAGACCTCAGAAATTTGCCTGACTGTAAATTATAATTTAAAAAGGTTTGATTGCTGTTTTGTTACAAGTGCTGCTGTTTTAGTAAAAGCAGAGAGGTTAGAAACATGGCCTTGGTATGGCAGTGGACTTTAGCATCCCTGCCACCTCCGCAGCGACTGACACCGCCGTGCCGCTGCCTGCCTGGCTGTGCCCATGCCCGCTTGCCCACCGCGCTGGTGCTGCATCTCAGTTCCACTCTATTACCCTCACGCAGGCGATTGGCCTTTTCTGTGGGGAAAAGAGCAATTTCCTGTCGCAGTCTGTTTGATCAAGTGCTAAACCCTTGTGATCAATAGAGAGACAGATGTCGGCTCCAGATGGCCGCGTGGTGATACCTGGGGCAGCGCGGGGGCTTGCCAGGACGACAGAATGGCAATGAGCAAGGGCAGCGGCTGTGCTCCCGATGTCCCAGCCACCGAGACACAACGTGACAAACGCAATTAGGCCTCTTAGCTGCAGATTATTTATTTCTCTTGCAAACCGACAGAAAATTTAATTAGCACATACTTTAAGCAATATGTAGAATTACAGGGGTGCAGAGACAGAGGGCATGCTGGGATGTTGCTCGGCGACTGGTGTGTGTGTTTGTGTGTGTGTGTGTGTGCGCGTGCGTGTGTGCATGTGTGTGTGTGTGTTCTCTCTGTGTATTGCTGTGCTGTGAAGACCAAATTAGCATGCTCATAAATAAGGCAGCAAAACACTTTGGAAATAAGAAAAAAATGCATGTTTTAAGGCACAAATCAATGAGAAGTAATGAAGAAAAATGCATAACTTTATAAATTCCTTTCCCCATGACCAGATCAATAATGTTGAATTTCAAAATGGATGACAGGTGCATCTCCCTGGCTCTCTGTCCTTCTGGAGAGGAAAAAAATAACTGCCAGCACCAGAAGGCCAAAATAGACCTTTCCAAAGAGGAGAGACAGAGTAGGAGAGAGGCTCCCATTTTTTAAACGGCAAGCATTTGCATTAGGGCTGGCATCCACCATACACCCCCACATACGCACACAAACACACACACACACTCCCACACACTTAAAAACACACAGACAGACTGGCCAGCCAGCCCATGTGGCGTAGGGCCGGAGCCATGTTGGAGGAACCACTGAGGCGCGTGGCGATGGCGCTCTGCTCTCCCAGGAAAACGGAGCTCACCGGCGTTGGCCCTCCGCCGTTCACCTGCTCCCGCCGAGGCATGATGGGTAGGGGGACATGGGCCATGAGGCCGCAGCTGGAGGGGAGGGAGGGGTAGGCTCTGCTGCGGTGCTCAACACAGCGGTGCCCTGTCACGAGGGGTCTTCTGGTCCCATTAGCAGGGCTTGGTCAGGACGGGCCCCCAACCAGCCTGCCGCCGCAGCAGGGGCCACAGTAAACACATGTCGACCGGCCACAACCAGGACACAGGCAGCACTACCCGCAGAGAAGGATAGCTAATAGAGTGCTCAACGGGACGAACCTGTCCAAATAAAGAATAAAGCGAAGCGGAGAGGAAGGAGCCAGTCAGAGCTTTCCTTTAATAGTCTACTCCACTTTACTGTGGACAGGGAGGAGCTGAGTGTGTGTGTGGCAGCTAATGAGGGAGGACAGCTTTGTACTGTAGGAATTTGTGGCTGGTATTGTCTCAGACTGACAGCACAGAACTCACATGTATTACCTGCAATATAGAAAGTGTATTGCACATAATAACCAATTACTATTTATGTAAGGACATTTAATTTTTTGGGGGGAAAAAGTGAAAATGTCCAAGAGGAAATTATTCAGATGGAATATTTTTTTTTTGTGCATCTAAAAGCAGTTTTTTAAAAAATAACAGTAACACAAGTGATGTTTGTCGTGGTAAATATTCCTTCATTTAACAAAAAATTGACAGAAAATTAATATGTTTTTATAAAGAAATGTACTCTCCATATTCAAGTTCTGTCGTTGCACTCTAACAGGGCAAAATAGCTTCTGATTTACATTTTTTTTTCCACCCTCAAATTTATTACAACACTATTACCAGGCAAATATCCTCATGCCAGTATCTGCCTCACTGTATTGAAAAAGCCTCATGAATCTCCAGAGAAACATTTAAAATTTCAAAGTGAAACATTTCATTTTTACTCGTCGAACATTTGTTGAATCACATAATTTCTACATTTTTTTTTTTTAATCTGTTTTTTAAGACGTTCAGTCAAATCATAAATGTATGTTGAACGACATTGTTCGGTGTGCTGTGCTGCTTTCATGTCTTTGTTGCCTGTGAATGTATACCATTGAAAAAGCGGCGTGTACGAGGCTCCCCTGGGAGGACTTTTTAATTTGTGGATTCTGACCCGCGTGCCATTCGCTCGAGGCCATCCATGAGCTCTCGGTACTGACTATATCTGCAAAAACACTTGATGCTAAAATTAGTCTGGACACTGTAGTGCAAAAGGAGGGAAATCTGGGGGTTTGGGATGTCAGGCTGTAAACACATATTTACTGAACAGTATTTATTTCTCTGGAAAATAGGAAATTTGTTGTTTTTTTTCCTGTGGAAATTCTAAATTTAAGTAAAGTAAAATATAAGATTTGTAAAAAAGTGACAAATACATTCTGGCATGCCTGACGACTGTCATAACAGAAATTCGACAACAACAGACAAAAGATTATTTAACATTAAGAAAACTGAGAACATTTAAGTCAATTTTTAAACTTTCCCGATTTAATTTCCTGTCAGGGTTTATGTCAAAATAAGACTAAAGAGAATGCCTTTCGATTTAAATACATTTCACATGAGAGTAAGACCTTTAGCACCTACCTGAAAGGATGCATAGGCAGACTGGCGTCTACGCCGCTCTGCCATGTCTGAGGCGTCTCTGCATCATCACAGCAAAACACCCACCAGCTGCCGCTTGAGCATGAGAAGAGTGCCTCCTAGTGGCTGAGGGAAAACATGAGAAAGAGGAGGAGGCGGAAGAGAGTGAAGGAGAGATAGAGAGGGAGAGAGTCAATCTGTGTCAGTGCCTCAGTGAAATAATAGTAGAGTCAGCTAATTCTAGTTTAGTGTACCGTCAATAATAGTAAGCTTGTTTGACCCTGTGAATGATGTTCCCGCTCAGGTCTAACTCAGCGTTTTCCTTTCTGCTGCTTGCTTGCTCCAGCCAGGGATTGTGACGGTGGGGTTGACAGCCATGAGTCATCCTAATGTGTTCAACTCTGATGATCCAGAAACAGTCCAAATATTTACCAGTATTCATGAGGAGGATTTGTTTAGTGTTTGTCGCAACACCGTCTGCTGTCAGGTGCAGATACAGATATTATTCATCCACGATTTGTGATAAATATTTTCACAAGACCCGGGGAAGTTGCCTGGGAAGTTGTTTTTGTGTCAGGCGCTGTCATTCGCTCCTCCTTTGATAAAGCTTTGTTAAATAAAGAAGTGGTGCTTGACGACACGCAGCTACTTGATATTCGTAGGTGCGAGGAGCTCGTTCCCATTTGACCAGGAGGAGTTGGAGCTGATGTGAAGACAAGAAGAGTAGAGGTCTTTAATTACAACCCTCTCTGTGGCTTCAGGCACCACTGGCCTCACTTCACAATTAAGACCAGCAGTTAGCGCACAGCCAATAGACAGAGACGAGAACTTTAAGGGCCAGGAAAGCCAAAGAACAAATCAAAACCAGACCTGACAAAGAAAATCCAAGTTAAACACTTAATCTGGTAATATAAATGTAAAACTTTTGTTCTGTAAAATATATTAAAGAGTCACGAAAGACTTCTGTGTGGATCTTAAAGGCCTTGTTCGCAACCTCCCCCGTTTCTTAAGGTGTACTGTGACAATTTATAATACACGACCCTATGTTGCTTAATGCCAGTGGGCCTCTGTTAGTTTTCCCAGAAGCCTCATTTCCCCCCTCCCATAATATGTGGCTATGGTGCAATGGGACTGTACTCCAGTGCTGTAATGGCCTCTGCAACGGTAATGTGTTTGGACAGATGGGAGAGGCGAGTGCTGATGTGCTTAACTACGCATTTTACAGCTAAACTATTAAAGAGTTGTGCTGTTTACACACCAACATTTGAATACCTGTCTTCAGGCCAGTTTAATTATCCGGGCCCTTCTGTTATTTCTGCTGCTTTGTTGTCTCTCAGCTTTTGCACGAGGCATGAGAGATTTGTTTGCGGCTTCATTAAGATATGGTAGAGGTAGCCGTTTGCAGGGAGCAAAAGAAAAAAAAAAAAATTATTCCTGCTCAAGTATCTCACACTCTATTCTCCCTGCCTCCCCCATACATACACAGATACTGTACACATCCGTTTTCTTATAAAGTCATTTAAAGTGAGAAAATTAAAAAATGTCCTGTGATGCCTGCACTTTGAAATCTCTCGGGGCTTTAGGCAAAGGGGAGGGGACACACGCCCTGAGTTGCTGCGATTCATCCTGAGACATTTGATTAGTTTATAAGTGCTTATAGGAAAAAAAAAAAAAAAAAAAAGGGTTTGCATTATAATTTTGTTTCATGAATTCCTTCATATGTTCATCTTCAACTGCATGTTCAAATAAAGCATTAATCAAAGGGAAGAGAGGGAAGAGGGCATTTAGCCAGCAGAGCCACAGTCTCAGGGCCTCAGTGAGCTGGTGGATATGGTATTGAGAGACTGTAGGAAGCAGTGGTTTTTAATTATCTGGACTACGTACAGGATGCCGTTTTTGATTGTTTTAATGAGGCAGCTGGCCTATTGTCTCCCCTTAATTCCTCCATTGTTTTTAGAATATGTCATAGTTCTTTATTCTTTTATCAGGTGCTCTGCAGGAGGATTTAGACAATAGCCTTCATTCCAACTGCATTGGCCACTGCACAAAGGCAGCTCACTGCAGACAGTTAGCAGGCAAACAAGTGCAAATCACAAGCTGCACTTTTCACAGCCTTTTCCCCAGTTTCACCACTTAACGGTTTTGGTCTTTCGCTCTTACTCTTGACCCCCCCTCTTTCCTCGCTCCCTTATTCATAGCAATCATGCCGTTGTCGTAGGTGGCTCACCTGTGTTTCTGTGATTCAAATCACCTGCCATCAGAAAAGAGAAAAAAAAATCTGTCAAAGGGAAACAGCAATGACGAAATCTTACATGCTCCTTCGTGGAACACTGTGTTTATCTGCTGGACACATTTGTGTTGCTTGTTTTTTACGCCTTGCATCCCAATATGTGCATGTTTCTGCACAGCTGTCCTTATGCACTGGCTAATATATACATGCATGGTTGGTACAGATGTGTGCTTCTCTGTGTGCAAACTTGTAGATGTTATGGCTGCATAATTAGTTACACAACTGTAGGTTATACTCAATGTTTCAAATACCTAAATAACTCATGTGAAATATTAATATGAGCCACACAGAGCTGCAATCATGTTACACTTCAAATTCCAGTCAAAATATAGATACATAGTGCATAAAGCTGCAGTAAAGCTGTCACAAGTTTAAGAGAAACAACATGATTTCTAATTCAGATGACAATGGAAGCGTAGTTTAAGTCCTAATCCTGCAGTCAGAGCACATGTATCTTTCTACCTTGTCTTGGTTGAGTGACTGTAACAAGTGCTGTCTCAGTGTTTTGTGCAGCTCAGTAAAACTGGGACATGCCGTCCCAAAAAACTCACTTCCAGCATTCTCACACACAACAGATGGATCTGTAGTATTTTTGGCTGAAGGGATGCAATGTGAGTGGATATTCCCCCGTCAAAATGCAGTTAAACATTTTCATCAGCCGGCACATAATCTATTTCATTTTCAGCTGAGGAGAGCATACAGTATCTTTGATTTGGATTGATCTGCAAAAACACTGATTTGTATCTGAGCATCAGGGCCTAGTTCATAATTCTCTTTGTAAGCTGAGCGCGTCTGAACTAAAAGATCCATTCAGAGGAGAGAAACTTTTGTGGCTATGACTGCGATATATTCCCCGCCATTGTCAGTGGCAGTTTGTATCTACCTTGATGGTAACTTGGGCAGACAGTGGAGAGGAGTTTTGTTATTTTAATTAGGAGATAAAAATTCAAAGGGCCTCTCCAGGCAGTGTGTGGTATGACAGAATCAAAACGATGAAGTGGAGCGGCCTGAAGTGTGTGTCTCGTCACAGCAGATTGGCCGACAGATAGGCACTGCTCTTTAAAGAGGCGCTGACATGCACACGCTCATGCAGGCACACACACACACGCACACACACGTGCATGCACACACTCATGGGGAGGAAGCCTGCACACAAATGGGACTTTGAAAGATAGCATATTTTAATACTATTTCACTCCTCTGACACGTTCGTGCTGGTCTAATTTTCAGTGCTTCACCAGCAGATAGGAAAGGCTAGAAAGGTTTTAATCAAAACAGTGATGTGAAATCTGAAATATTCAATTTTAAATTGAAATAATGGGGCAATTCATTCTAGAAACTTAACAATGATTTATACATAATGCATGATGTAGTAGTGTAGAGTCACGGTGGGTTTGTTTCCATCCCCTAGTTTTCCATTTCTAATAAATCCACAGAAAATCGGTTTGTTTTTACACAGAGCCCTACTCGAGCACCTTCACTCTGTCTTCAGGGTGGTTTTAAACCTGGTGATTCATAGATTTTGTGTAAACATGAGTAATCAGTGTTTCACACATGTGTGGGGGCTTTCTAGCTGCGTCCCCCTGCCTTCACACCTCTCCTTAGGACTCTCTTTATTCCACATCAGCCAGGGCTCAAATCACATGTCCCCTCTCAGCCTGACACTCCGTCGGTATGTTTGCACATCTTTGAAAGCTAACAGCGTTTTTTAATTAATTGTCCAGCTTTCCTCAGAAACAATGTCCTAATTCTGCCATTTAGCAGTAGCATATCATAGTTTGTTGTTATCTCCCCAGCCAGATTTCTGTAAATAGTCATATTAAAAACTTTAATCTCTTCAATGGAAAATGAAGTGCAGCTGAAAAGCCTGTCATGTGCCGAGATAAATATTATCTAAGTTAAAACCTTCACTCTTTCCCTCTACCCCTCCCGTCTCCCTCCTGCCCCCTCCCCCTTCCCTCTGACTTAATGAATATGTTCAGAAGATTTCAGAGGAATGCTTAATCCCAAAACACAACAATCTAATAATGTGGAGGACCTGTCTCAGTGTTCTAGCTGACAACAGCACTGTAGGCTACAGTTTACCTCTGCTGAGGTTTGCCTCGCTTTTGGATATGAGCACCAGAAGCCTCAAAAGATGTTTGAGTGACAGTAAAAAAGAAAGAAATTACCTTTCAAAAGGGTTTGTTCACCCAAATTACAAAACATATTTCATTATTCACCTTTAGTTGTGTAGTTTTATTGACAAGGTTTTTAGATATCTGTCTCTGAGATCCCTGCCTCCATGCCAAAAAGTGGAGATGACTGAAATTTAATTTAGAATATAATAAGCAGTGACTCTCAACTCTTTATTATGAAAATATTATTAAGCCTATTTTTTATTCGTGGGAAGATAAAGTATTTTGTTGAAAAATATGTATAAAATTTGAGACAATCCATCTTTTCACTTTATGTCCTACTGAGCATCCTGTTTTAACTGCACACTATTACACAACCTGCCACTGAATCTTTGAGATGTTGTGCACGCATCCAAGGCACATACAAATATATTTTTTTATGTTGTATAATCTCTGACATTTAAGTCTAGAATTACTCATGTGTAAATGCAGCAACGCTTTTTCTTCTCTCTCAGCAAGCATTTAAATGTCTCCTCTATCTCTGTTTTGTCCAGGTGGCCAACTGTGGTGCACCACCACCAAGAACATGATGGAGGGCGAGGAGCTGGTGGCGTTTGCGGTGGACTTTGACTCCCGTCTGCAGGCAGTGAACCACATGTCTCTGAGCGAGGGCATGTACCCAGCCAGGTTGCTGGACAGCATCCAGCTCCTGCCGCAGCAGGCCGCAATGGCTTCCATCCTGCCCACTGCCATCGTCAACAGTGAGTGTCCAACATGAGTGCGCGTACACAAAACTGGGAACGAGAAGTGCTTTTGCTTTTGAAGTGCTTTTTTTTTGGTTTGTTTTCATAAATGCTTGTTCTTTCTCCTCCTCTGTCTCCCACACACATACACACACACATTCACAACACCAGTCCACAGCCTGCACTCAGTCACCTGCTTAACAAGGAGCGTCGTCTCCGCCGGGCGTAGATTAACCCAGATGAGACTCTGCACTGGAGATAAGAGCCATCGACCTTCAAGTTTTGGGTTCACATAAACACACTGAGGCTCGAACTGACGTGTTAATTGCAAAATACACGCCTCATGCAAATAGTGTGTTTGTTTACTTAGCGAGGGCTATCTGGGTTCAGCTCAACAGGGAGGCTTCTGTAAGCAGATGGTCCAGTGTTCTTGTTTGCCCTTGAGAAAGGGCACCAACCCAGTGGTAGCAACACAGCGATATGCAGCAACTGAGGATTTGGTGGAAAAGCCTTTTGCTAAAGGCTTTGAGAGTTCACACTGTAGAAGAAGAGGACTATGTGTGTATGAATATGTACAAGCCTTTAATCATTGTTTTTGTGCATAAATATGAGAGTACTGTATATATCCTGATATCATGTCCCCCTTTGTCCCCTTTCTTGTCTCTCCAGAGGACATCTTCCCTTGCAAGGCATGTGGAATCTGGTTTCGGAGCGAGAGGAACCTACAGGCCCATTTGATGTACTATTGCAGCGGGCGACAGAGGGAGCCAGAGACAGTTGTGGAGGAGAATGACAGCGGTGCCCACCAGACCCCAAGTATCTGCCCATTCCCACAGTGCAGCAAGAGTTTCTCTGGAGCCAGGGCCCTGGAAATGCACTTGAGCACCTCACACAGCGGTGAGAAACAGTGTCATGGATCAAAGAGTCTGCACAGAATGTTTGATATCTTTATATATAACAGTGCTGGAAGATGGCTACTTTCAATCATTTTTCAGAAGAAAGCAGGTCAAAAGTGTTTTTTTAGGAAAAAACCTGACACAGGGACAGAGTTTTAAACAGGTTTGGAAAAATGACTGTCATTTCTTTTCAGAAATATACATATCCTGCTGTCAGCTTGCATAGTTGACAGTTTATCCTTGAGCAAAGTAAATCTAGTGGATGGGAATAAGCTTGGCAAAATGCATAAGCGTTTGATGGTTTCTACAGTTAACTCTAAAGGAGAAGTGGGAGGCGAGATTCTGAGCATTTCTCCCTTTTATCTCCTTCACAGGTGTCAAAATGGAAGAGAGCCTCCCTCCTGGCACCAGCTTGAAATGCACAATCTGTAACTACACGGCAGATTCTCTTATTACATTCCAGCATCACATCATGTCTCACCTGTCACAGGCGGCCTTCAGATGCAATCACTGCCATATCAGCTTCCAGAGCCACAGGGAACTCTTACAGCATCAGGACTTACATGGGCACGGCAGTAAACTTCACAGGGAAGGCGACGGCACCGAGCATTCCCCCAGGGGACCTGAGGAAAGCCTCCAGCAGCAGCAGCAGCAGCAGCAGCAGCAGCAGCAGCAGGCCCGCGCTGAGTTAGCCAACAGGAAGGATGCTCTGCTGGGAAGTCCCAAAGGGGCCCTCAACAAGGAGACCAGCACAGACGGAGAGGCTGACAAGGCTGAGAAGAAGCCCATGCTGTCTGTTCAAAAGGGAGAGGCCCACCCAGGCAGCAAAGCCAGTTTTTCTTACACCAGGATCAAGTCTGAGCCCTCCAGCCCCCGACTAGCCTCCTCCCCTGTGCAGCATAACATGCCTACATTTCCCATGGGCCCCTTCTTGTCACAGTTTGCTTTCTCCCAAGACATTTCAGTAGTCCCGCAGGCTTCTGAGATTCTGGCTAAAATGTCAGAGCTAGTTCACCGGAGGCTGCGCCATGGAGGGAACAGCTACCCCCCTGTCATCTACAGTCCTCTCATGCCCAAAGGGGCCACCTGTTTCGAATGCAATATCACCTTCAGCAACCTGGACAACTATTTGGTCCACAAAAAGCACTACTGTAACAGCCGCTGGCAACACATGGCTAAGTCCCCAGACTTCTCTGCCCTATCAGATAAGGTCCCAGAGGCGGTGAGCCCAAACAGTGGTCACAGTTCTGTTAGCCTGTTGGCCGGCTGCCACCCTACAGAGGCCGACAACCACCTCATGCAATCTGCCTGTCTGAACTCCAATGTGTTGGACATGATCAATGCTGGAGCTAAAGGGCCCGATAAGGATCTAGCAGGACAGGTGAAGAAGGTCTCTACCCCGACTGGGTCTGAGGAGAGGCTGAATGGAAAGCAGATGGAGGGAAAAAGCCCCAGTACAGGTTTGGTGGAAAGTGACAATGACCCTACAAAGACGACCTGTGAAGCCTGCAATATCACATTTAGTCGTCACGAGACCTACATGGTCCACAAGCAGTACTACTGTGCCACCCGTCATGACCCGCCCATGAAACGCATGTCCTCCAACAAGGTACCGTCCATGCAGAGAACCATGAGGACCCGCAAGCGCAGGAAGATGTATGAGATGTGTCTGCCTGACCAGGACCACCAGAGGCCCCCTATGGGTCAGCCAGGTTTCCTTGGAGTTCCTCCTATGAACCCTTGTACATCCCAGGAAGCTGTAGAGAGCCTAGCAGACCGCTTCCATCCCCGTTGTGACATCTTCCCAGGTATGGTACCCAAACACCTGGAGGCCTCTCTCACTGTCACTAAACCTATTCTGGCTCCCAAATGCAATACAGTGGAGCAGCAGGAGCTGGACGCGCCTATTGATCTCAGCAAAAAGTGTTCGCCTGTCAGTGACAAGACATGTAGCTCTCCTAAAAGACTGTTGGACTATCACGAATGTGCAGTGTGCAAGATAAGTTTTAACAAAGTGGAGAACTACCTGGCGCACAAACAGAACTTTTGCCCTGCAACAGCAGCCGCTGCCGCCGCCGCTGCCGCCGCTGCTGCTGCTCAGCAACAACAACAGCCACAACAGCAGCAACAACACAACGAGACTGGAAGCCTGGAGTCGACCATGTTCCCGGATGTGAAGAGTGAGGGTAGTAACAACCCTGATGATGTCTACGATAAGAGCCCAGGCAAATGTGAGAAGAATGGCAATGGGAAGGTGATGGTGCAGAATGGAGGCATGTTCCCCCCTCACCTGGGGCCTGTGCCGGGACTCAAGGCTTTTCCTGAGCCCCAGCTCATCCCATCAAAAGATGAGAACAAGAATATGTTTTTGCCCCACTGCCTTTATCCAGGAGCAATAAAGAAAGTGAAAGGTCCTGAGCAAATATCGCCGTATTTTGGGATAAAACCCACAGATTATGTGACTGGGGGAGCAATGATGCAGGGAGAGGCCAGCGAACAGGAGCAGAGCGTTAATGGGGGAGGAGGAGGTGCAGGAGGAGGAGAGACAGGAACAACCAGAGAGCAGGCCCAGCAGCCTGCTGCTAATGGCTGCCCCCACCCTGGCAAGGAGTCCCTTCCCCTCCTGCCCAAAAACAGAGGCATGGTCATCGTCAATGGCGGGCACAAGCCCGAGGAGCGTTCAGGCACAGCTCCACCACAGCAGGAGAACCAGCCCCAGCCAGACGGCCAACCTCCCAATCCCTCACCTACGTGGGCCACTGAGAACCAGGCAGACACCAACGAGAACATGTCGCCTTCCTCCAAGTCTCCAAGTGAGGAGGCGGCCCCCACAGCCAACAAAGGCGTGAACGGCTCCGGAAGTGGCAAGTACTGCCGCCTCTGTGATATCCAGTTCAACAACCTGTCAAACTTTATTACTCATAAGAAGTTTTACTGTTCATCACATGCTGCAGAGCATGTAAAATAAGTTGAGAAGAATAAGACATGTTCTTCTTCCTCCTACACCTTCCCTCCCTAACTTTTACCCCTTTTTCTCCTTTGTTTTGGTACACTGTTGTGTCTGGAATAGTGCATCACGCAGTGCTAAACGCTGCTTGTGGACAATCAAGAGAAGCTTCTTCTTTCATTGTTTTAAGACTTAAAAATGCAAAACCATTGGTTAAAAAAGAAAAAAAAAGAAAAATGAATCAAGAATAATATTGGTGCCACTTTCACATTAATTTATTTTACAATCAGTATTAATAGGAGTAGTGATCTTAATTTAAATTCAAAATGAAATTTATATCAGAGTTGTTTGTAATGTTATTGTATAGTCATTCTTGTGTAGCACACATATTGTTTACACTGTAATGTAGGCTCAATGAAACAATAGACAATACAAAATGAGATGCATTTTAGACACAAAAATAGCTACTGAGGCACTTGTGTATTCTTATTTGCTGTACCAGTTTCTGTATATGCCCAAAATGTCACTTGCAGATTGCTACTAATGACTTGTTTGCCTTAAAAATCACCATTTGGGGGTGATAACCAGGCACAACCCTGCATCTCACATTTTGGCATATACACATGGCTTTGCATACATATGTGGCTGTTTGTCCCTGTCTCTTTTCTTCAACTCAGATGTGGATGTTTTCATGAGGATGGCAGCATTCTTGTATAGTACTCGTATTTCTGTTTGATGATACACTTTGGTCTCCCTTTTTGAAATTTGCTCTCAATGCAATACTTTGTAAATTAGGGAACATTACTGAAAGCAGTATTATGAAATGGGGACTGTGCATATAATTATTTGTAACCCCATAGGGAAAAAAAAAGAAGTTGTACAAGGATTAAGTTTATTGCTGATGAACAAGATGGGTGGGCGGTCAGTGGGGATACTGATGTAAAATGATCATTCCAATGTCCTGGGAGAAAATGTTTCTTAAAACAGTTGTTGCTATGCATGTATATGGATGGAATTAAATTCCAGATCTGTTGGAAATTTTTATTTTGATGTGGTGTCATAATTAAACTTAAATCCTCAGGATAAACCAATGCTGTCTGGTCTTTCTTTCACATTGTGCACATCTATCAAAAGAGTTTATGTTTGCCACACAAACACAATACAGTTAAACACATATACAGAAGTACACAAAGATGTGTTTACAGAAATCTTCTGTGTTTACTGGACTCATCTGTTTGCAAATATTATAAAATAAATAAAATCAATGCATTCCAGAAATTGATATTTATGTCTGGTGGTGACGTAACTCAATTATATTCAAATAACAAATGACTGAAGCTGATGTAACAGAGACAGAGGAACCCAATGTACAATTCCCTGTGGCCACATCACGGCATAATATTAAGACAGAAGTAAAGGAGATAAAAAGTATCAGGTTGAGAAATGACGTGTGTGGCCTTTACATTGATAAGGAGTAATGTATTAATTTTTGGCTCCGGCCAATCAGGTAAAGAGACTGAAATAACAACTTAAAAGATAAGATTTTCTGAATCTAAGACAGCAAATATTTCATCACACTGAATACCCTCAAGGCATTTTCAATTAAAAAGCTTCCAATGAAGCAGAGCTGTGCAAAAATGTTCAAAAATTGACTTCTTGGTGAACCTTGCCACACATGTGGACAATCTCTACAGAGTGCTGCAGGGAAAGGTAAAAAGATAACTGGAATATTTTATTGAACATTTGAACCATATTTAACGAATACTCTGTCCGTGTCTGGCGTATTATTTACATGTTGCCCATGGGTCACTCGCTGTCTGGCTTGTCGTTGGTGGACTAGCTTCCTCAGGTGCTGGCTGATGGCAGATGGCTTCTTGTAGATCATTCGCCGGTCTGTTCCTTTTATGTGAATTTGATTGGCTGATGGGTAGGACTCCTCCAGAAACTTCTTTTGAAGCTTCGCTACCATCTGGTGCAGGAAAAAGATAATTTACCATGGGTTTTTACACCACTTACTACAGAATGATTCTGTCACTGCAGGAGTGTTAATGATGCATCATTGAGTTGTGCAGCTATCGTAAATATTCTCACCTGATTCAAGTGTTCTGGTAGTTGTTGGTCAAAGGAATCCCCAATGATCACACTCACGGACGTCCTGCTGGAGAGGGGCTTAAACCTTGTGATGTCTCTGCAAAAGCAGCAACAAATAATACAAATACTCATTTTGGGTCATATCTCATTGTTCATTTTAACTTCCATATTAAAAATGTAAATAGCAAATGTATTTAGGAAACAATCTTAAATAGATTTTTAAATGTTTGCCATACCTGACTTGAGCTGCACTTTCATTCATGAAGTAATGCTCATCCACAGCACTGCTCTGATGGGCCGGGTTACTCAGCAGGTATTTCTGTTAAGAGACAGGAAAAAAACAAATCAGTCACAGCATCTAAAATGAATTAATTATTATTTTTTATTTATTATGACTCATGTGACACTATTTATAAACATTCAGAGGTATTAGTGAACAAAAAAGAAAGCAAGCCAATGCATGGTATTGTATGTTTACACGTGCCATATGTGTGACATGATGGTAAGCATTTTTCCAAAAACTGAGCTATGTCAAATGTCTTCTATGAAGACACTCACTGTCCTCCTCTGGGACTAAATGGAAGGACATGAAATCTTAACTGAGCACCAACAGATCTCTAAGTCTGCTCAGGTTGTATCTTGCTCAGGATGTTTGCCCTCAGTTTTGGTTTGTTAATTGAGCACTTGCAATGAGGGTCTGTTGACAAGGCAATTAAGGAACCTCCGGTCACCCCTAACTTTACAGAACTCCCATTCCATTATCGCTATGTAGTGACATTTTTGGGCCCATATGTGAACACCTCGAAAACAAAGCATAGCTCTGTTTTGCACTTCATGGGTTTTTGATTTTCTATAACCACTTTAGATCCCTGCATGTTATCAAAAACGAAGCAGATATTAGATTTTAACACTGGCAAGTATGTGTTTCTGAGCAAGATCTGTACAAAGCAAGACTTTTTTTTAGAACAACCCACCACATAATTAATTATGCCTTTGCTTTACAGTACGCTGATACTCATGCTTATACTTATTAAATCATCCAATGCATGGAGAGACAGTATGGCCTGTACATATTTCTATATGGATGCACATATGGAGAGCTGAAGACACAGACAGACAGACAGATGCTTAGCCCTTTTGTTTATTCTTCTTTCAGAAGTCTGCTTGGACAACCTGTCTCACTTATACCAAAAAAAAGATCAGTGTCAACAGGATTAGCATTTTGTGGTTGTGTGGACAAGTCTGTGTTGGGGGGTCACAATAAATTGAAGCTTAAAGGGGTGCACGAGCCTACATGTACATCCACTGGTGCTGGAATTTAAGTGGACCCTCAAAGAACCTCCTGGATGCAAATATATATAATTTCAGCTTAAGACTGTAACTAGTAAGCCTATTTGAATGAAGTCAGGTCAGTGTCCAGCTCATTCAGTGAAGCAGCCTTGACAGAATGCCGACACGTTGACATTGCAAGTCTCTGATTCTCCAGTTTAGGGCAGTGAAAGTTCACCACACTACCAGAATAGATGTGAATTCTCAAACTGAGTAGAATTCCCCTTTAACTGTTTCTATCACCCACATGTGATGAGACCAGATTGCTTTGGTGCCGTTAACATAGCAGCAAACAATTCGGCTCCAGTTCAATTAAGCAGTGGTTACAGAACATGCCCTTGAGAAATGGACTGCATGCTCTATTGAGTCCGGCGAGCTTGTGAGTGTGTGTGCGCATGTTGTAACCTTCACTAGCCCGTCTACAAAACCTTTCTCTGTCCTTGGAGAATTCAAGCACAATGATGTCCTTATCTCCTTGGCAACAACTGTAATACTTGAAAAGCTGAAATAGGTCCCTCATCACTACTGCCATCAAATCGTGGGTGGCTGGCAGCAGAGAACAAGGAGCCTTAACGAACCGCTCGCATTCACTCTGAAGCAGGAGTCATCGCGTCATACAGACAGCTGCAGAATAAAATTAATGCTGAACAGACTTTAAAAATGTCACTGAGCGTTCACAGAGGAACACTAAAGTGTAAGTTGCTTCCCCAAAGAAAAACTAAGAGAATCTGAAGTATGACTGTGTGGTTTGAAGCATTAAAAAAAATGACTAAATTAGCTTTGCTGGATTAAATTTTCTTTTTCTATGTCCCCAGTGCACCCAACATGAGCGTTTGTCTTTCTGCCATTATAAGGTGTCAGTCTATAGTGGACATTATCCCATCTTACTAAAGATATTTGCTTTTCATCACCAGAATCCATTACTGCTACAACAACTACTCTGCCTAGGATGTTTTCTATAGCAAGTAAAAAAAAAAATTGACTTCAGGATTTTATGACAGCCAGTGTTTCCACTGAGAATGTGTGTGTGTGCGTGCACACATGTTTTTAAAGAGATCTACAGAGGATCTGAGTATGGACAAGTCCACAATAAAAAGCCTCCCCTCGTAGAAAAACTTCATCTGCAATACACAGCAAAAAGCTTGTAGCTTATATTAACAGCCTTTTCCTCACAAACTGGATGACCTGTCAAAAGGCTGAGTTTACAATATAGCAGGCATCAGGAGATACAGTGCAATTGCAGTATCATGTCAGCTCCAGGAAAAGGTTCAATTTTCATTTATTTCAAAATGACGTCTGTTGTCATGTCATGCCAAATTCACAGTCTCTGGCATTATGAAGACTAACGCTCCTGCAATCATCATCCGCTCGTATCTCTGCTGAGAAGGAGACATGATTATTCTAGCACTAGCACCATCCTGTGGCTGTATGGGAGAGATCAGAATGCCTGAAACATATCACTTTACTTCACATTTCTAATTTCTTCTTTTTAAAGCCTATAAGTTAGATTAAAGAACAGAGCCAAAGTCTTGTCTTCAAAGATTAGTATATTAACTTGAAGCCTTTGTTGTTAGCATCTTTTTGCCATATTGAATTTTTATATTTATCTGTTAATGACCTCCAAATTGCCTCTGACCTGCTGTGTCATCTTTAGTATTTCACAACAATAAACAACACGATTTTCGAATTTTTTTTTCGTTGTTGAAAAATCAATAGCACACCTTTTGCTGGGGGTTTGCCATTGTAATGAGTGTGTGTGTGTGTGTGTGTGTGTGTGTGTGAGTGAGTGAGTGAGTGAGTGAGTGAGCCTGCATGTGACTGTGAGAA
>JAQNCA010000030.1:23345325-23372367 GCA_029783725.1 Acanthurus tractus
CCCCCCCCCCCCCCACACTCACCCCCCCGGCCCTCCCGGGCCCCCCCGGGCCGGCCCGGTGGGGGGGGGGGGGCCCCTGCTGAGGCAGGAAAGGACTGAAGGAGGAAGCCGATAGGAGCCATTACAGAAACACATTGTTAAGTGTAAAGAATCGCTACTGAGGAAGCTGCAGGGTCAGATACTGCAAAACCTGATCAAACTGGAAAAAAGGTGGACTTTTTTTTTGGCTTGTTGTGAAGTTTCCTTCTGTTCATTAAAGCTGAGTTCTCACTCACAAAGAATACTTCCACAAACGTGTATGTGTTTTCTGCATTTATGTGCATTATCTATTTAAAACACCAGAGCTCTGTTTATCTGTCCGTGTTTTTTAACTAATTTCATCAGTAAAAAGTTACCAGAGATGAATGACTTGAAAGATCAATGCTTTTTCTTCTTTTAAAACATTAAGTCAATCAGTAGTCACCCTTTCATGCTTTTGTCAGACTGCAAATTCTCCAACTGCTGAATTTTATTTCCCACAGCCAAACTTTTTATGTTTCTCTCTCTTCTTTCATTCTTTTATCTCCCTCTTCTCCTCCCTCCATCCATCCATTCATCCATCGGCCCATGGCTGTGTGATTGCTGTCAATCTCAACTGAGGATCCCTGGGGTTTAGAGCAGGGCTTTGCTCCAGTGGGTTATTGAACGCAGCTCACAGTGAAAGCGAATGGGCTCTGAGGGGGAGGATGGGTATGTCATCACCGGCTGCTACTGTTTACCAATGAAGGCAGAGGAGACGGAGAGTGAGAGAGCGAGAGAGCAAGAGATTACACCATGACATATATGGTGGTAAATTAACTACTGCAGAATCCAAATACTAAAATGTTAAAATATCCCAGCACTGAAATATACAGTATAGAGAGGAGAAAGAAAAGAAACAAAAAGAAACAAAAAGAAAAGGAGAGAGGAAAAGTGAGGAAAAGAGAAGAGAAGCGATGAGATGAGAAGAATATATCGAGTTATGCCTGTAAATCAATCCGCTAACAAAGTGTAGTGAGGAATGATAGAAAGGGCCCTCTTGTTCCTCATATTAAACCCTGCCTGGCTAATAAATCAAACCAAATGCAGCAGTTGTACGACTGAACGGTCGTCAGTCAAAGTGACAGTCATACGCTGCCTGTCATACAGTGCAGGCTTCAGCTGAGCAGCAAAACATGTCTATCTGCTATACGCTGCAGCAAGTGTGTGTGTGTTACCGCTGGACTGTGTATATGCAGTACACACAGTGTAGTCACATGTTTATGTGATGGTGGCTGTATGTGTGTTTGTGTGTTGGTGTGTTTGCATGCAGGCTTTGCAGAGCCTTTTAATGTCAGGTGGGATGATGAATGGAAGAGAAAGTGTCGTTTTCATTTTGGGACATGTAACTCAGTCAGGCTCCCATCCAGGCCTGCAGCCACAGCTGTTGTGCCCACACTGAGACACTCATCACCTCCTGCGCTCTACAGCAGCCACTAACCATCATCATGTCTGCACACAGACACAAAGAGAGGACTCAGTATATTGTGAGTTCATACACCACGCATACATTTATGAGCTCAAAACAACATAAATTCAAATTTTTGAGCAACGCACCTGGAAACAGACCCTAACTTTGATCCCGGCATCAAACTCAAATTATACAGATTATCACAAAAGTTAAAAAAAAAGTACTGATGAAGAATGAACTCTGATGCAGAGGAAAGGGATGAAAAGACTTCTAAGTGATGCCCCTGTGAGGGCTGCATTGCACTAAACACAGTAATGGTACATTAAAACAGAGAGCTTGCCAATCAATCAGCATTCATTAAACTGTAAGGACCATCCCTTTGGAAGAGCACGTTCCCCACTGTTTCTACTCTCTGAGCAAATATATTCCCCATGGGGTAAATTAGTTTTATACTCCCCACTCACACACACTGGATTGCACACAAGATACACACATGCTTGAGTGTGTAAATGTACAGCCAAAGTAATTATTTTAAGCACAAAATGTAAGAACTGTCTGTGTAATTCCTGAAATCGCTGACCAGTGATGATCAGTCAAGAGATCCAGAATAATTCTATACAAAAAAAACACCATGTGGCCAGGAGTTTATTGACAAATGTCACTCACAGCATGCTTGGTTCCAGACATGAGCCTTATTTAATCTGCTTAACTTATTTTTCACAAATATTTAGTTAATCACCTGATCAATAAAATGTTAGGAAATGGTGGAATATTAATATTTTCAAATGTCTTTGGTGGAATATGGTGGAATATTAATATTTTCAAATGTCTTTTTCTTTTTCATAATACAGTTTAAAACCCAAAAAAACAGTCACTTTATGATTTTACAAAACCAAAAAAGGCACATTAGGAGCGAGAAGAAAATAATTATTTTTTCCTTAAATATTTATTAAAATGATAAATGCATTACCAAAATAGCTGGTGTGCATAAAATAATTTTTATTTTATGCACACCAAGCAGATCTGTGAGCAACTTCAACTATTAAAGCCAAGCCAACACAATGCAAATGGTTTTTAACAGGATGACATGCAAGGTAAACAAGCTGTTTACCTTCATGACAGGTGTCATCACACAAACCAAAGCAAAAGCTGACTTCTTTGCTATATTGCAAACAAAAGAGACAATACAGAAATGAATGGAAATGCTGGAAGAGAGAGATGAGGAACGACCTGACCAAAACTTGGGATGGAGACAGTGTGGGAGAGACTGCTGAGTGTTTCATCACAACCATGCCACTGTGCACTAAGCAGCCTCAATCCCATAGAGAGCCTTGGCAACAGACTGCATTTGCCAGAAACAATGGCCAACTCCACTCATGCTCCGGGAAACAGTATTTTAGAGGCCATAGCTTTGCAATTACATATGTGTTAACTACCTTAGGGTTAATTAGTCACCTGTTTCCAAGCTTTTGGGCGTTTAGTGAATTTTTCATCCCAGTAATCAAACAATGTAAGGATACAAAAGGCGATGGTGTACATACAGCAAAGAGTTGTGTTCAAATACAGAGAATATCCCTGACTGTATTCAAGTGGAGAGATGCAAAGTTTCCACTGCCTGAGCTGGAGAAACAAAGCCTGACAGCACTGAGTGACTCAAACCAATGGCTCTCATCCAGAATGCAATTTGTCCAGACGTACATCGGGGCTTCTCCTAATCTCTGATGTGAGACCCACTGCTTGATTTTTCATCAGAGAGCATTATCTATGCCCAAAAGGAAATGAGACACATGCTGCGGCGTCTGCAGAGGAAAATCCCAAATAAGACAGCTGACCCCTTACAACAAGTGCACACGAGCAAATGCCTCCGCACACTGTCATGCACTTACACAACAAGCACGTGGACCCGGGAGATGGTGGCGATTCATTTTGTACGGATGTAACAGAACTAATTTTGGGAGTGAGCCTCTGTTAATGAGCAGGGCTTTGATGTGTAAATCCTCTGGTCCCAGTGCAAAGCTGATACGGTCTCCCTACAATCCTTCTCAGGTGCAGCCCTGCTCCCTCCTGCATTGCTTATCTTGTGTACCACATACTCTAAGACTTTCAACAGCTAATAAACCTGTATCTAAGGGCGAGATATACACACCTACATGCAATCTTTCTTAACAAACAAAAAAAGAGGAAAAATAGGGAGAAAAGCTAGGTAAAGAATGCCAGTGACACTGGGGTGCTGTTGTGCATCTACTGTATATTCCATCCCTGTTTCTATATTTACTCCCTCCCGCAAATCAGGCACAGATGATCAAATAATGTCTTATGAAGTAAACGTATATCTTTGGTTCATTTCATTTTTCCATAGCTTCTCCACAGAATAATTGGATTGTGACTACATTCTACACTGCCATGTACTCAGTAAAATGAATGCCTATTAATCAGTGGATAATTGGACACATACCCCTGATAAATGGTGCTGCTCTACTTTGAGTCACGTACAAATTAGGCCATTTTCAGGGATCCATTTCTTATCTGGCTTGACTCATGCTTATATAACCTGCGAGCTAACATCGGTGGATGGAGCTGCAGATGCACTAATTCACGAGTCAGGCCTATAAGGAGATTTCTTGATTTGACCATATACCTGTGTTATCCAAGGGATTATCAGCTCCCTTGTGGTGTTTCTAGAGGGCATGACAAGGACATACTGTGTGAGCAGAAATATGGTTTTTTAACTTCAAAAACTACTTTTCTGGCACTGATAAGGAATCTCAACTGCCACAGGAGATAATGGGTATACTGAGGGGACACTTCTAAGTCTCAAAAAAAAGCTGTTAACGCTGCTAATAATCATTACTTTAAAAAAAAAGATATAACAGTTGTATACAGTAGTATACAACAGGCAACATAATTCAAATGCCATTTTTTTAAGAGGAATACATGCATTTTGATGTAATAAACCTTTGGAGCAACTTTTGGAAAACAGACTTGATTTTAAAATTTACAAAGCGCATAAAATCAGTCTCTAGTGGCAGTGGTTATAGAATACATGAACTTAAAATTAAAAGAAGTTCCACTGGAAACCACATATACATTAATCAAATTGAAAAAAGCTTGTTTATAAGTGTTTGTTGTGTATTTAAGTATTGGTGAATGCACATTAAACAAATACAAATACTATGTCATGCTTTTAAAGAGTAACACTACAAGCAAATTTCAGCACCAACTAGCTCACTTTATAAAAACAAAGACTAAGACTGGGCTGCAAGAACTAACACTCATCCCGTCTCAGATCAGATCTAACAGGAGTTTGGCTAAACTAAATTTAAAGAAGTAAAATAACATCTGAACGTACTCAAAAAAATACATACTTGTAAAACCCATACACTTAGAAAGTAGTTCAATTAACAAAGAGATGCTTACTTACACAAATGGAACAAAACTGAAATTGCATGATGTCAGGATGTAGAAAGTAGTAAAGAGGGGGATATCACTGACTCTCTGCAGCCTTATATTCTTAAAAAAACATACACTGGTTGATAGCCAGCTAAAATGTTGGTTAGATTATTCACAATGGCTTGGCATAGAAGCTATAATTTCTCCTTCTTTGAAAAAACCTCTTGAATAAATTCACATATGTATACATATATGTATGTGTATATATATATATATATATATATATATATATATATATTCAACTCTGAAGGGAATCAGATGTACTGGGCTGGCTCCTCAGACTTACTTTTGCCCTATCAATCTACTGACAGTTCAGCAGACAGTAGAGATGTGCCGATCACACAGGTCCCAATCAAACCTCTCTGATTGTCACATTTAACATTTTCTCCAGTCTTCCTGTTCAGTCCTATAACAGTTTCCTTGCTGGACAGATTTGTGAATAAAAACTCAGCAGCATCATAAAACTCAGTCGGGTTGAGTCTGACCCCCAATTTTCAATGAGGAACTTGATTATATTGCTCAATCTATCTCAAACAGACAGCCTTTTTAAAAAGTTCTACCAAGTCAGGTGTAAGATTAAAGTCAACCCTGAATCACATTTTAAATTGGAGATTCAAGAACAGAATTAAATTTAATATTTAATTTTATTTACATTATTTAATAGTTTATAGTTTATAGTACAAACCAAGCTATTTAATAAGAGGTCGGAATCAAAACTTCATTCTGAAATGGTTAAAAAAATTTGAGGCAACATAATTTAAACGATGGTTAAATTGATTTTAAAAAACAAAAACCCCTCTGAGTGCAACCCAGTCTAAAATTCTATGCCAGCTTCTAAAGCAGCATTAATCATGCATGAACAAATAAATGATGTTTAAAAAAGAGAGAGGAATGTACATGTTTTCAAAAAAGAGGTCAAGATTTGAGTAAAATCACTATATCTCTTTTGAAGGGGAGCATTTTTGACTTTCGGCTGCAGACCTGAACAAGGGTGGCACTCTTTGTAAGGTTATGAAATAAACTGACCTTGTCACATGTCACACTTCAACATTAAAAAGCCTATTCTGTTGAGTTGTTACCTTCATTATACCAGATTTTTCTAAAAATATTCAAATTCTTTGCTTTTTTATGAGATTTTGATTTTGTCTGCTGTGTGGACGGACGAGAGGACGATGAGGGCAATCATGGCCTAACTTAACTTGATTGACACTTTAAGACATTAACCTTGTCTGTTAACATTTCTGCCTGAGTCAGTCACACAGATTTTTATCTGCAAAGGTTTATATATGAAATAAGCAAATCTAATTCTACAACATGATCAAGCTGTGTCTTTCTTTTGATTGTTTTAATTACAAGATTTCTTGGACAAAACACTACATATAGTGTTTGAAGGAAAAAGGGAAAATGTATGATCAGAACTCATGTTAGCATGTTAGTATGCTGCAGTCTTTAGGTTCGATTGAACTATTTGGATTGATTTTAAAAAAGTGCAGTGTTTTCTCTCCACTTATTTTATTCGTAATTAACAGAGTAAAATAAATAAGATATTATAGACACTGTTATTTTGCAACAAAAAATATCTAATGGGAATTGAGCGAGTGAGGCCTTTCATCCACTATGTGAGTGACGAACACACAGAGATGCACTCCAGATTTGTTTATTACGTAGCGATCATTGCTGTGCTATCAGCTACATTTTAAAGCTAAGTATGGTTTGTTTAATTATATGACTGATTATTTATAGTCTCCTCAGCAGTGAAATACCTTTATAATAATCACAGAGGACATGCTTTACTTGTAAACAATCTGGAATAGTGTAATCATCGCATAATTAACACATTTTCAAACATTCCTCCTCTGCACTCTCACTTATCATTAATAACAACCCCTCCCCCTGTATGATAATTAATGTATAATGAGATATATGCTGTGACAATGACTACCACTTGACATATATCTTGCCTGGAGGATTAAAGCAGTGTTATTACACTTGCTGTCACTCAGACCCGACCAACGCCACAACCCTCGATCTCCCGTCATCTGTTTCATGCTAAAAGAGCACGATCAGCTAATGAGTTTCTCTGGCCTCCAATTAATCATGCTAATGAGCCCCACCCAGCAAAGATAATCAACTATTCTCACCATAAAAGCCACTAAGGGAAGAGTTTGGAGCTCGACTCGTGATAACACACTAGCGTCTCTCCCTCCACCCTTGTCATCCTAATCCCCTTTTTCTTGATACATTTCCTTTTTTCCTGCTCCTCTTCCCTGCCTCTCGGGTTTTATCTGCTCCTCTCTGCCCCTCAGAGCTCCTTATCATCCTCCTTGCTCCTTTTCCCGTTGCCTCTTTCTCAATTTTCTCTTCCATTCCTCCCCAGTTTGCTTCTTCAACATCTCTCCATCTTCTCTCCTCACATGTTTGCTCCATTTTTGTCCTTCCTATGCCCCTGAAAGCAGCTATGAACTCACCAGTACTCTTTCCACTGGTCCTCCTCAAAAACATCCTCTGGGATGGGATCGATCAGCACCAGGTCTGACACCTGCCTGAGGACACAGAGAGGACACACACTCACTCACGCACACACCACACTCAGATGACGTAAGACTCATTGACTACCCTTGTCCACTTAACCCTCCCGGCCTGGGCCATAATGAGTGCAAGATGGATGTTGTCATCCCGTCTGTCTGTCTGTCTGTAGACTCGTCTGTTCTCTGTCCCCGCAGACTGATGACCACACGTACACCAGGTCCAGAGGCAATATTTCCATTTGAAAGGTGTCATCAACTCACCACTAGTTAATTTTCCCCTTTAATGGCAGCAACATTGTGGCTGATTAAATGCTAAATCTTTCATCCCTGGTTCGGGCTACTTGTCACATTAATCACCACGTTGTCTCTGAGATGGCTGAGTTATGGTGACGTAGGGAACGGACACTGGAATATATTTTGTTAAGTGTGAATTTGAAGGGGCTTCTGCATACCATATGCTAGAGCACAATTTAAAATTGTATTTTTTTTAATGTTTTCATTGATTTTTTTTAACACTTCAAGGATACGTCTTATTATAGTCTATATCCTTATATTGTTAACAAATCCCATGATGAGACCTATTGAGCCCCGCTGCGGTTGAATCTATTAAAAATACATCTGTTGCACTCCTTCATTACCATGAGCACACATAGCAGTTTATTTCAGTTCACACACACATTCTGCTGCCATGAATACTAACAAATAAGCATTAATCAACCGCTGAAAACATTCTCCATATAGTGCGCTACTTTTTTATGTTTGACTGACGTTTGCTGAAAGCTATGGTAATGAGCCTGTAGGGCAAATTACTGACACTTCAAAAAATATATATTTAGATTTGTGCCTCATTTCAAAAGATTTCAATCTACATCTTTAATAGAAGCCAGAAAATGCAAAAGACAGATTGGGGAAATGAAAAAGACAGAAAATTATAGGCAGTTTTGGTTTCTTTTAGTGTGATTTGTTTAAAATAAGAAAACTGAGGAACACCTCCAACCTTTTTCCTTTTCATTTACTTTAATGGATTTTAGGGCTTTTAGTCAGTCTGTGTTTTTCTGTTAAAGCTGCAAAAGAATGGATCTCTACCCTGCACATATTCAAGGATTGGGTGCATTTGTGTACTTGTTTTAATATGCCAAAGTGATTAATGTGTTTCTGTATGTATGGGTAGCTTTATAAAATGTGCCTGCATTCTTTATGCCTCTGATTTGCATGTTTTAATTAGTGCCTAATATTGCAGCACAATATAGTCTGGTTATGTGCATACTTCTACTCTATTGCATACAGTAGTATTCCCTATTTTATGATTATATCCCAGTTTTCATGTTCTGTGCTCTTCTGTGTTGCATATTAGTTTAACTTGACAATAAGGCATATCTGTGTTTTGTTCTGACATGAATTCTTTCATTATCACGAACACACACTGAACATCCCAAATTTATCTTTTTTTCAGAATAACAGATATAGAATGAATATAAAAAAATATATCTTGCATTCACAGCAAAATGTATTAATTTTCACTGTTTCAGTTGAATGAACCAATAAATAAGTCAAACAAGCTAAGAATGGATACTACTGTACCTTTATACCACTGTAAAGCAAATTTTAACATTTTGGATTGTGTCAGGGATTTGATTTAATCATACTGCATGAAGACATGACTGAATTCTGCATGATGAATACATAATCTTAACCTAAAAAGTCACTTACTTAAAATATGAAGTTTTGTAGCTCTGATATGGCATTGGCCAGCTATCAAATTAGACTTTATCCTGGATTACTTAGACTCCTTTCTTATTGAAGTGGTATATCAGGAATTTAGTACTGCACCTTTATGACCTTGGACAACTAGCAAGATACAGATGGAAGAAGAACATCTAAATATGTACCTTGTAAAGGTTGAGCTCAACAAGCTACGTGTCCAATATTGCCCATAATGCAATCAATAGTATTACCTTATTTCACACTACCTGTGTGGTAAACCACATTTCCAATCTCCAAGCTTCCACTCTGTACGGCAGTTTGTAGTGTTGTTCATTTTTAAGTGTTCCAGAGCCACACAGAATCTGTATGTATCATTTAATCTGCTGTTTTCACAAGCTGGATATTTCCTCCCATCACATGTGCTGTTAATTGATCTTCATATCTTTTAAGTTTTTCCATCATACAATACTTACACATCATGGATGTGGCTGTAAAACCTGCTGTTGAGTGCACCGAGCTCAGAGCCGACCAGGATGAAGGGTTTGGCGATCTCAGCAGCCTGCAGGAGTCGGTGCAGATCATCCACCATGCTGGAAAACAACAACACTCATATGTCTCTGCACGAAACCAGGGCATGCTGCAAACTGGGCCAGGAGGTTTATTTATTCAGCTAACTGGGACTAGAACTCCCTGTGTAAAAGATGAATATGACGGGCCATTATTAATCTTATTAATCTCCACTCAGCTTATCAACAGGTTTAATAAGAACCAACAGAAAGTCATTATGGAAACACAAAAATAACCTAAGAGGGAAAAAAGTGTAATTAATTCTGCCTGAAAACTAAGAATGGCAACAACAAAATGAAAGTTAAGGTCAGCAGTATTTTTAGTTTTCCATTTAATCTCTTTCCAAGACATGGCACCAAAATAAACAGCTCTGCCAAAACCCAAATGACAGCATACAGGAGGGGACGGCTGGCTCCTTTTCACAGCCAGCCTCAGGAAAAACAATCCCCTGCAAACTTATATCATCAGAGGCAGAATCATTATTACATGAGATGCGGCAGCTCCTCTCTGAGAGCCATCTGCTATGCTGGGTTTGTTGTGCTAATAAATCAAACCGGAGGTGTCGCACTGAAATGAGGAGTTTTTCACAAGACTCCAAGGGTTAAGGTAAGGCAGTCATCAAACTCCTCCAGATATTGAAGTCTGGGAAACTGATTGCTTGCATCTCAAATGGGCAGCCACCCGCTTTTAGGGGCCAGATGCCAAGGTAAACTAGACTGCTGACCGCCGGTAGATCTACGCCTCCTCATCACTTAGGCAGATTTAAAGCTCGACAACAATGTCACAGGAAGGAAGATTACAGCTCAATCCCTCTGTAGTGAGAGGCGGGGCAGGGCTGTGATGTGTTCAGCAGAGGAAGGGGAAGGGGGTCCGTGAACACATCAGTCTATGCTGCCTGGGACATTAATGAGAAGTCCCAGACAGCCACTTTATCAAGGAAATATTGATTCCTGGTGGATAATTGCTATGGAGTAGTAAATAATACAAAGCTGAGCTTTATGTGTTACTGCAGCATAAGTAGCAGGCCTGGTCTTCAGCTTGACACAGTAATTTATAAAGCTGAAACTATCAGTCAATTAGTTGATGGACAGAAAATTAGTCTGCAACAACAATGATCAAATAATGGTGACGTTGGCTTGGGCTTCTTATAACTGTAGTGGGCTTTTTTTTTTACTGCTTTCATTGTAATAACAAAAACAATCAGTAGATTATTGCATCTAGTAAAATATTTTAGTTGCAGCTGAGTCAATAACCAAACAAGTTATGTTATGTCATATAATTTGTGCAGATCCATCTCGCAGTTGCTGAGATATTTCTAAAGAATAGTGAACACCTTGACCTGCTGGTGGCACTACAGGAGAGGTAGGAGGATCACCAAAGTCAGGCGGCTTAATCTTTGGGGGATATGAATGTGTGAGCAAAACAAATAATGATTTACTTAACACTAAAATTCAAAAATTTAAAACTCCTGCTGAAATCAGCCTGTCAGATGTTTTGCTAACTAAATTGAAACAGGCACCATAAGGCCTGCATCGCCTAAAGGGTGCTCATAGGTAGCCTGGTTTGTCACGGTCAGCACCTAGCTTGACCCTGATTAACCTTCTCTACACACCACACAGCCTAACATCTGATTCAAAATTTTAAAAAAAGAATTATTCTGCATTTGTTAAAACATCCTCCTCGCTCATTAAGAAACCACTTTATGGCAATAATGCACTGAACTGAAACAGTGAGTTTATGTTTACATTGTGGACTCTCTGCACAGCTGTGTGAGGAGCAGAGAAATGTTTCCCTATGTTGTCACATTGTCTCATGCAAAAAGAGAAGCATATTCACCGTCCAGTCGTTGACATTCCCCACACTTTCTCAGTTCCTGTGGTTTCATTCTGCATCAGCCGCTTACTGAAGCCCAGTCCCATTCTGTCATAGGCACAGACCTGAGCAGGGTGACACACAGGGACACCACAGGTTCAGAGGGAAACAGCACCATGCAGTACAAACACACAAGATGCTCTCAATGAGCACTCAGCCCCCAAGCCTATCCCGTGTCAGCACTTTAAAAATGCATCAAGGCTGAGTAACATTGAAAAGTAAGATACAGATACGAGTGTCAACACTGTACTGTAGGTCTGTTTTGTCTCTGCTCATGTGATTCACTTGTTCAGATGGATCCAAGCTCGTCTCCAGCAAGCCTGTGACCTCATTTGGGTCACATTTCAGACAAACAACATGGGGCAGGTTGTCAGCCCGGACTTTCTGCTGTACCGAGCCTTTGCTGAGCAGAGCGGATGTGGCAGGGCTACTGCAAGGACTGTCCCTGCATGCCCCTGACAACAAACAACATGGCTGCATTAGCAGTAACTGATTCTAGAGAAAGTTGACTGCAACTGTTCTTGGTAAAGTACACTGACTCCCCCTCAGTGAATCTGAAGATAGTTTTAGTTCTGAATTGTACGTTATAATACTAAGGCTCAAAATATATATATTTCAGTGAAACCTTTTCAAACACAGCCTTCCAATGAAATATACAGAAATTATTTGGTCCTCTCACCTTTGTTAGTGTTGCCACACTATTCTGGACATGCACCCAAACATCCGAGGACATTCCAGTTGGAGCATCCAGTATGACTGAGGAAAAACAAGGTTATGGTGTTCTCAGTTAAAAGACACAAACAAGCCACACAGACATGAAGCCATGTACCAAAAAAAGTTTTAGTGTTACACCACTGTTAGCTGAGAAAAGAAAAATCTGCATTGATGTGCGCAGTGACACAACTGCCTAAGTTCTAGGAAAACCTGCAAGGAAACTATTTGAGGGAGATCATGAAACATTTTTAAGTTTTATTACCTACTGGCCTTCCACTTCCTTTACACAAAAGATGCATCTTTTGACCCAAACCAACATCGACAATCTGTCCATCTGGATGTGAAAGGAGAGAAATAGAAAGAAAGATTAGGTTTCACAGAAAACTTGTCATCTGGCTTTGATGAATCAATGACAAATTACTGGCAATCTCCCAGTGGAGGCTAATCAACACAGATAACAAATAGACTAAACAAAAATAGAAATGTAACACTTTTGTTGTTTCTGGACTCCAAGTGTGACAACTCATTCAGTGTAATGCATCTCCTCCACAAACAATATTTTCAGGTCTATGATTGCAGCTTGTCTGGCTTCACTCCTCCTTGCTGGCTGTGGGAAGTTGCTGGATATTGGCAGGGACTGGATCACATTGTCATACAGTGAGTGACATGTCTGGTGAATGTGCAACACATGTTTCAGCTTCCAGACGGATGTACAAACAATACAATGCTGCTTTAAACATTTTAGAGTAACAAACATGCTGTTTTAACAACATCTGTTTTCATCAAACCTGTGGAGTAGATGAATTATCTTTGTAAAATTACAAGTCGTCACTAACAAAAATCTGTGGGCAAAATTTCAGATTTTTTTTTTGAGAGTGAAATGAGAGTGAAAGCAAAAGCGTAGCATTTCTATTTTTGTTTAGTGTGTATAATGGCCATTTTTGCAGGTAAATGTAAAATTCAACCAAAAAAAACCCAATAAATTTTGTAAGACTTAGATAGGGGAACCTTTAGGCAAGAGCATCTGTCCTTCTCTCTGCAGGGATGCATAGTTAAGGAAGGGAGGTATGATGACGATTAGAAGTAAACACTTTCCCATGTTTATTAGCACGGAGCCATAAGACACTCTGCTTTCTGCTCCAGCTTGGCTTGGTGGCCTCTGATGTGGCTCCTAGTTTATGTAGAGAAGAAAATACAATGTTACCTGACACATTATTCAGACTTCAGCATTCTTAAGGGCGAAAAAACACTTAATACAACTGTATATGTACTGTATAAATACTGCTGACCATAATGCAAATGTATTTTTTTATAACAAATTAGCAATTGGCAGCATGCAGTAAGACATGAATGCTAAACATCTAAAAAGTTTGTCGAGAACTATCCGAGGCATATTGTATATAAATATTGTTGCTGTCACAAGTTGTGCCGAATTTTGAATCAGAAAAACTGTTGGGAATGACTTGCTGAAAAATAAATTACGAGTACGTTTAAAAGTCAGTGAGCTGTAAGAAGTTATTAAAACTGCGGTTTTTTACACGGGGTTTGGCTCATCGACCTTCTGTAGAAACTGTCGAATACAGACTCATGCTGAACACAACCTCGAGTAACATTTGGATAAAGTAAGTATAAGAACAGAAAAACAATGGTGCATGAGCTGTTGCACTTTAACGACAGGATTAAACTGACAAAACACAAGCAAACAGTTTACTTTAACGAACCCAGTCAGCCAGTGTTAGCTAACAAGTATCTGTTGTCACATGTTCAGTAGAGTTAGCTTTCAGCAGCTAGGTGTTGTTAACGTTCTTTACCTTTTTATCGCCACTGACGGATTCATTGTTTGATGCTTGAGCTTCGGTTCTTCGACGCATTTTGAAAAGTGCTGTATTGTGTTTTAAAGTGATGCATGGACAGTACAGAATGAATGAAATTTAGCCACTTCCTGGTGAAGGTACAGAAGCCGACACAAGACACACTTCCTATTAGCCCAACAACATCTCGTGTTTGGCGTCTGAATCCCATTTGCCGGTCTTTTTATATTTATATTTTTTTATATTATTTATGAGTCACAAAAGACATGCATTTTCGTAATTGCCATTTATTTTTAAATGACACATTTTTTTTACCGGTCATTGCTTAGTTAGTATATATACTAATTGCTTTGCAATTTAGTCATAAACAAATAAGGTTCATACAAAATTAGGTTCATACAAGACTTTTATTGACTGATTTTGTTATTATTTTATATTAATGCAAAGTATCTTTATGTTTGTTGCGAACTAGTTTATGTTTGCTTACATTTATTAATACTACTGTCTCCATTTGTATTTCCGTTAATATTTCTTCATTTGATCATGTATCCCAAACACTTATTGGTGTTTTGGTTGTTTTTTTTTTGTTTCCCTTAATGCATTATCTCTCTCTCTCTCTTTCTTTCTGTCCGTCTCCGTTTTTCTATCAAATACTCACTGGATTATAGCAGTACAACCACTGGCCTGCAAGGGTCGCTGTGACCCACAAACCTATCCGATATCCCACATTATTATGAACCGCACTTTAAAGGGGGCACGAGTGCTGCCACAAATGCAGCGGGATTAACATTAAGTAGGCTCCTAATCACCATTTAATAAGACTTTGTTTAAACATCTCACACTCTCAAATGAAATAGGCTGCAGCCTTAATACAAACTGGAGGTCAATAACTAAACATATGGAAAACTAGACTTTTAAAAAACAAAATGATGAGGATAATCAGAAAGTGGGGATTTGATTGCATGTCCTTCACTCCTCTTGGAACAACCAATCAAACCCTCATCAAGTATAATAACACATTTATGGTGTGCAGGACAGCTGCTTATATGACAAATAATATATGCAAATTGTCCTTTTTATGCTGTCATACATGTGTAGCACACCAAAGAGCGCTGGTTTACGTCACTCAGGGACTGTGACACCCATACTGATGAATTCTGCGTCACTCACACAGACTGAGCTTGTTGTTCATTGGGCCTGTAGTTTGGCTGCACTCCATGTCTGTAATCACCTTGCTCATTTCAGTCAACAGAGAGACATCAGATAATAAAGCTTAATGGTTTCAGGAAAAGATTCAAAATTTAGGCAATCGATGACATCAGAGACAAAAATAAGGGACTATGATACCTTATACCTTATTTTCATTCTCATTTGTATACTGAATCCAACAGCTGTACAGCTGTCCTCCCTTCTCATACTTTAATATTCAGCAAAGAGAGAACAAAGCCAGACTACCCTGACTATTTATCCATTAAATAGTGTCTAGGCAAAGCAAAACCTCAACAATAAGCCCTGTTTAGATAGCAGGTGACTGGTGACTGGAGCCATGTAGGGAATTCATTGCAGTAATTAAAAGGCCTGGCTGGACCAAAATGATGAATGTCAGGTATTGACTCACTGTCAGGCCGGCTGGTGTGTGTATGTGTGCGTTTGCGTGTGTTGTTTTTGTTTCAGGGTATCCAGGGTTGATTAAAGCTAATGACACAGGGCCTTCTCAGCCTCTTGCTTCTGTTCCAGCTCCACATAATTAGGACTGAGAGAAGGATGGCCGCTCAGGTGACTGTAGCTTGATTCTACACTTGGTGAATGCCATTCAAACAGCAGTCACTCTGCCCTTGACTCCTGTACAGCCTGACATTCTGTGCAGAGGTGGATGAAACACACAGGTCTTTTGCTGTCTGCCTCCTCTGGGAAATTAACAACAACTCATTCCATCAGAGAGTTAGACCTAATAACACAACAGTAACAGAGAAAAAACTCTAATGATGTATGATGTCGTATACTGCCTGACTAAAGGTCGGTATTTGTAGTTTGTCCCTTGGATTACCAGTACAGAGTCCGAGGCTTTACACATCTGTGATTGTTGACAAAGCTCTAAATCAAACCCATGGAATCCAGCAGTGATTGAACGCTGGGATTGTCCGATATGACCTGCAATGCTTTTATATGATTGGTTTCTTTTGAAAAACACTTGCCCTGTTTTTGTTGTAACAAATTCAGATAAGAAAAAAATCTGTTATTCCTATACTATCCCTTGTATAGATGTATAATGTGCTTGCTGTCCTTTTTTGCCCATGGTACCCTTAATATAATCAATTTAATGTTTCAAACCATCAATGGTATCTGTGTAATCCCTCAAATACTGCTACAACTTTCCTTTTGCTGTGGTTTAACTGCTCTTAATCAAAAAAAATGTTGTACTTTGTGCTTGTTTGAGGTTAACATGATGTTACTGTGTCCTTTCCACCATACAAGAAGAAAATGTTCTTTACAGTTTACTGCATTGTACATTCTGCTATTTTAATTAAATATTTCTCATAAATAACATCTACCCTCAAGCCACATGTAACATCTTCACATTCCCAGTGCACAGAGCTTCACGGCCGTTCCTTTAAAGCCAGGTCACCTTGACACCAGCTTTGCCATTTGTGCCATGTCTGGAGGCAGCAGCCATTTTTAAGGTGTTGCTTCTTCCCCCTTCAAATCTGACATTCAGCAAAGTCTCACACAATGCAATTCATCTCTAGTTACAGGGCATTTTTTTCCAAACAACAGATACAGGATAGGACAACCATTAAAATGGAGAGAAGGGCAGAGTCTGAGTGCTAATAATAACCTCTTACTTTGGCATTTCTTATTCCTATTCTCCTAGGCCAGCTCTTTCCCGGGAAATGGTCCTCACATTGGCTCTTTCTTTAATCTCAAGCCCTAAACAATTGATTCCTTCAAAATATAAAATCATATCACACCGTAAAATTGACACACACGCAGGACATTTTACAACATGTTTGTGAAATCAAATTGCAATTGAGATAGCATGGCAGGCAGATGAAAAGCCATTTCCTGTTTGTCTCATCTCCTTTGTCACACAGAGCAGGTTAACTGCCTATCACCAAAGGCCATCACCGAATTCTGCCGGGGCATTCATATCTCACTACCTGTTGGCTTGCCTTTATTAAATCCTTCTGACTGAATCGTGGTATAAGCTTACAATGCACCAGCTCATGGGGAAATCCTGTGTTTAACAGTGGCTGTGGTTCTGAGCCGCTGTAATGGCTCTGGAGAACATTATTAGTCCATCAGCTAACTGGATGGGTTGTAACATAAATTTTGAAGAGACACTTGAGGTACGGAACGTAAATCCCAATGGTTTTGGTTATCCCTTGACTTTTCCTCTAGCACCACTATGAGGTTAAGATTTTTGCTTTTTACTGATATTACTTGATACTAAAAAATTGACTGCCATAGAAATCTATTAGAAATGTTGTTACAGATATTAATATTCCTCTCAAAAAAATCAGACTACTTTGGTGATTTTAACCTGCAAAACCTTGGTTATAACAATCCCATTTGTATCTACTGTTCTTGGTGTTATTTAGCAAATGTTAGTATGTCGTGTCTGGGGGCTAGTCTTGTCAAAAAAAGCTTGTCAAAAAATCCTTGATACCTTGGGTCTTTAACAACATGGTTATACAGATGAAGCCACATAATAAAATCTAGTTGCAAGTAAATTTTTCAGACAGTATTGTTTAGGGAAAAAAAACAATAATATGTTGTACTTACTGTTGCAAAATTTTGGGTTTTGGTAAAAATCTATTGTTCTTTTATTTATAGAATTTAATATTTTGTTTCTGACATTTCATGAAGACTTTCAAGGCATCCATCAGCCTTTCTTTTTCTCCATTCCTGGCTTACAACCAGTCTTTTTTTTTCAAGAAAGCCTTTGTGAGATCTCCAGGCTTTTTGAGTTGAGTGTTTAGTTGAAAAAACTACTTGTGCTTTTATAACAGCTAGTCAAGGCAGTTTAATGAGTTCCTTGATCAGTCCTAAACGCTTCTTGGTTGGTGTCTGTGCTGTTAATCCATTCAGGTCTAATATAACCTAAGCGAGTTTTACAATCTCATGTTACAGTTATGCCTAATTAATCTAATTCATAACTTACACAAACACAAAATTTGTCATCTACTGTTAATCAGAACCCTCCGATTTCAAAGAAACTGCAGTTCTGCACTCAGCCTGCACCCGGGTGCTGCAGCATCATGCTCCTGTGAAAATAAGCATTGTGTCTCCCAAGTTGGAAAAAGAGGAGTTTTATTTTGTATTTATTATTGCCATTCTTACAATATTTCACAAATGCAGCACAAACATAAGCTAGTACATCAAGCTAGTAACCTTGAGCATTGTAGCAAGCCAGTGTGAGTGTTTACTCAAAGCCGCCCTCAGAGTATGACTGCAGACTTATAGTGTGGCTGCTACCAGTGTAACAGAGTTTAGATGAGAATTTAATTACAGAGTTTAGAGTTAGATACAAAATGAAGAAATCATCTCCATCCTCTTTTATATCCTTTATATCCAACCTGTAAACCCAAGAGGAGTATATGCAGGAGTACGTATACTCACCACTGATCGACAGAATTCAATAGCAGTGTGAAAAGTGTCAACAACAGCTTCACTACGGATACAATCCAATAGTTGCAGTCAATAAAGCCAAACAAAGACTGAATGTTTGTTCCATGTTGCTGGGAACACAAATGTCAGGTGAGACGCTGTCTACTTTATATAAACCAAGATGGAGCTCTGAGTCATGCTAAGATTTCACTGTAACTACTCTGTTGAGCTTTATGTGACATTATGGCCAATATCTTGTGAGCAGTTTCACTCAGACTCACTCAGATGAGAAATTCATACTTACTGACTCTCAATAAGTCTCAAGCCAAATTAATTTGCACAGGCTGTTTACAGTTTTATGATGGGTATGAGAAAAATCACACACACACACACACACGAAAGCTCACACTAAATGTTATTACCGCAATGAAGTGCCTGCTTAACTAATTTCTGATGAATGGATCCTCTAGTCCATGAAAAACAAAAACAGGTCTATTATGTGCACCTCTCAAGTGAAGAAGATCTAATGGGTATTTTTCTGTTGTGTATGATTTAGAGTGAAAAGGTATATGGAGGCCTTTCCTTTGACAAAGCAAGCTATTTCTCAGGAAAAGCACTGTCTCCTTCATTTATTTATGAGTGAGCTCTGGGCTGTTCAGGAGGGTAGGCATCACAGGCATCACTCTTCAGCCCTCAGTCTTCAGACTCCATGTGGCGCTCATCGATTTTAGCCCCTCGCTGCTGAAGTGCATCATCAATCAATACAGTAACAAGTCTTCATTTATACTTGAGAAATGCAGTTTCCAACTCAGTGGGCACGAAGTCTTGGTGCCGTCAGTGTGTCTGAGAGAGAGAAAGGTGCTGGTCTGTATTCGGCCTTGAGCCTCATCTGCACAATAACTGGCACATAACTGTGCATCACCATCACAACACAACAACACAAGCATACAGTATATATGTATCACAAGCAAAAAAATGACCAACAACATAAATGTATGGTTTTTGATATCTATATTGCGTTTTCTCCTTCATACCCACATAGACATCTGTCTAGTGTATGAGCAATCACCTAAAAGGAAGCAGTGTTTTATACGAGGCTCTGTTCTCACAAGGCCACATGTTTAATATAAAGCAACAGCCCAAGCTGTTTTCGATTCATCACTGCCAGGATTTTTATTTTGTAGCTTGAAATAGACATGACTTTGCAGAGTGAAAGTATTCCCTGATGGTAATAACATTCACACTGGTACTGGTTGTCTTTACTGCCAATATAATGGTTCAGAAAGACTTTCTATGAATCGATTGTGTCATTTGGCCAACTAGATATGAAGTAATTTAGGTTCTTACTCGATCAGTCAGTATATGTGTTTAAGATCATCAAAGACAAATTACTAAAACCAGTTTAGAGATTTGCTGTTTCTTTTATCACCATATGTTATATTATTTAAGCAGTATTCTGGGATGTATGGCATCATTGTTGGGCAAATAAGTGACAACTACTCCTTTTTAGATTCTCTTGTTAGATTAAATTCATATAGGACTTACACTGTGTCAGTGGTTTACAGCAATTTGATGCCCTTTTACCTCATAATGTAACAATATAGTTTACTGTATATGGGCTCCGGTGTGTTTAATAGGCCAATGAACCCTCAGTTGGCAGTTTTTTACCTTGAGAATGTCATTTATTTTCATAATAGGCCTGAAGGAACTTACAGTTATACTGTTACTTATGAATCATCCTTTAACACTGCAGCATAATGTTCATTGATTAAACATTAAAACTATAGAGTCTCAGAGGCGACAAATGTCACAAATAAGCAGCCCAATAAAACCTTAAGTATAAATGCAATGAGTTCAATAGTTTGCAGTAAAAGGTTTGTATAAATAATGAAAGGTTAATTACTTCTTAGGGTGAAGGTTGATTAACATCTGATTTTAAGAATTTGGCAGCTTTGGTGTACTTTACTGGGTAAAGTACTTTACTGAGCTTCACTTTTCTGTTCTGGATCGCCGTGATATCCTGCACTCACAACTGCATATACTAAGTCCTGTTAACCCTTCATCTCTGCTTTCAGTTTAAATCGTGTCACTCAACCATTTTAATTTATATGCAACACCTGTATGGACTTCCCTGAAAAAACATAAGAATATTAATTTGTACCTTTTTCTTTTTTGAAAACAGTTATGTGTAAAAATCCATCTTTTCCCCACAAAACGCTGTAAAGCAGCTTTAGACCAGATCATCAAGATGAATGGGCCTAATCTTGACAGTGTTCGTGCAAAGTTCTGAATCAACCCAGTTATGATTTATTATCTCCACAGGGTTCTGCTCAGGCCTTTGCAAAACATGCTTTATTGCACTCAGTGCCTCAGACTTCATATTGTTTTCCACTACTCAAGCTCTATCGTGTTTGTGCTATATGTGAATGTTCTACATTTTTTATGGTTTTATAGTAACTCCACACTGCCAGGCCTCTTTGTAAAAAGCCATGATGCGTCTCAAGAGGTTTCCGGTTAAATAGCGGTTAAATAAAAATACCTTTCCTCCCACTAGCTTGACATTTCTTTCCATACCTCACTGAAACCGCTAAATATTCTCATCCAGTTCATCTCAGGATGAGAGCTCTTCCTCCCCCGCCCCCCCACGCCTTGCCGGGACGCCTGCTTGGTATGGTCCGCTCCTCCCCCATCCTACGTCTCTGCGATGGTAGTTCCTATTGGGAGAAGGTCAAATGACTCCGCATGTCTGCCTCTGTGTACATTCCCGCGATGGTGCACGCCTGATGAAGAAGCACTCCTGACACCAAATTGTTTGTCCGAACATATTTGCGACCACCCGAAGCGGCTCGTCGCTTTCTGCCCCTCTGAAAGTAAGTACTCATGTGCAACGGCAGGTTTGTTGTGTCTGAAAACGCTTCACCCGGTTTATATTTTGATACGGCCGGATTAGTCATTTCCTTATAAAGGTTTAATGTTTGTAAAGAGTTGTGTTTGTGTGCAGCCGGTGCAGCTCAGGGGCCCGGATGGTTTTAAAAAGAGTTCATTTTTGGATGCTGCTTCTTGAGATGCTTTCAGACGGCGCAGGTGTATTTCAGGTGAAGGGTCGCCGTAGGTCTTTCTAAACTCGCCTCTGCGTGCTATCGATGCCGTTTAGTTGAAGTTATACTACTATCAAGAGGGTGACCCTATCTCTTTTACCTTTTTAAAATTACAAATAACACGTGTATCAGCTTTTTCTTTGGCCTCCAGCGCGTTGTAGAAGCTCAGTGAATAAATATCCCAGCGAAAGTGGGTTGGGACTCCCTGTAGGAATATTATAGGCACATTTAGACGCACCAGAGAAGAGTAAAGAGGGAATAAAGTGCAGCGGGGTCACTTTAGAATTTTTACACTATATTATAAAGGTACAATAAAGGAAAAGTTATGAAAATACGACATATATGTCAGAAATAACAATACGGCCATTAAAAGAGTGGCTTCATTAAACTGTAATTTTTAGGTTAAGTGTCTCTTTATGGTGGGATGATAATTGTATCCTTACTTTCTTTATTGTAAATAGCATCTGAGGACAGAATTTAAGTGGGGGTGTGAAAAGTTCGCTCCTCAGCAACTGGAAAGTTCTGAGGAAGGGAGACTTAATGAAGTGAGTCATCAGAGTCAGCCCAAAACTCCCCCCTGCAGAGTAGCATGTACAGTAGCTAAGCCTATTACACGGTTGCATAATGCAATAAGGTATAGCCTCATGAGGTGCACAATGAGCTGCCTCCAGGGTGAGATGCTGGGGGGAGCCTGCATATTGTCCAGACTCCTTGAGCTCTTATTATGCATCTTAATGAAACATATCGGTCCAGAGCAGGGTCAGCATGTTCGGGTACTAAATTACTGTCCAGAGACACGCTAGGCTTTGCTGATGCACTCTGTTATTTTGTCCAAGGTCTCTGAGATGTTCAAGGTCATTTCAGAGCAAAGTGGTGTGGAGGAGCTGACCAGTGTTACGAGTAATGCAACTAAAAATGTGTCCCAATGTGACTCATGTTGTGATGATGCAGGCTTGTTTCTTTGCCTTTGGTTTATATTAGTTAGACATTAGCAGACTTCTTTTATGATTACCACTGTTTATGGCTGCAACCAACAAACATTTTGATAGTCATTTGATTCATTGATCATTTTCTAGATTAATCGATGAAACAGATAAAACAGTAACCAATGTTAATGTCAGAATTGTACTCAAAATGCAAAATGTTATTCTAAACAGACAATGTTAACAGAAATAATAGACCAGAATGCTTGCTTAAGAACACCTGCCATAGAAAAGTATCTGCTTTTTACACAAAAAGTATGCTGTAAATAATAATTAATTTTTTTAAAAAAGATTCAAACTCAAAATAAGTGTTAACAGGCTTTGTTGCATGAATTAGCTTAACCAACAGGCCAACAGACTCTCTTATTGGAAGCTGTGTTGCCTGCTGCAAAGAACAGACCCTCAGATGGTGCATAAGAAGGACTTGACCAAAGTGGGAAATCTAACTATGTTAGTCTTCACCAATGTAATTGACTTTTTTCCTCAACAAGGGGCTTCTCTCCAAAGTATGTGAGGACTTCATTTCTCACTTGGATGTTGAGATTCTCAGCTTCTTGCCCTCCATTCTCTTCTTCTCTGCTGGTTTAAGAATTGAGGAGTGAGTCAAGTAAGCAGACGGACAAGAGTTGTGGGTTCAGGAGCTGTATTGGTTGAGGTGGCACTGGTTTGGTCATAGAGACTGACTTCTCCTTCCTCATGAAGACTGTATCTCATTGAAACATCACAAGGGCAGCAGCAAGCTCCATTGTTCTTATTTTCTCAAATCAGGTACCCATTAATCTTCCATGTGAGAGGGGCATCGGACAGGGTTTCTGTTACAGGCAACATTTGCTCATGCAGTCTGCTTGTCATATAAAATGCGCTGTTCAACCTTGAGTTTAAGTCCTGAATGAGCCTGTGCTCAGTTGAGCTCATTTGTTGCTATTCCTCTTTTAGCTGTTTTCAGGGGAACTTGTTTGTATGAGACACATTCATTGAGTCATTTTACAGCCCCTGTAGCTATTTTTTAAAGCGAAGGTGCCTTAATACAGAACTGATTTTGAGTTGCAAGGTACAGCAAGTGCAGAGAATAACCATCCGGTCTTCTCCTCAAGTATGTCTGTTGTAGCTGTAACTTTGGCACAATGGCGAAAATTTCATGAGGAGGAATTTCAAACCTGGCCACTACCTCAACAAACCACACTGCAATGCTGGATGTCATACGTTTGTCCTGCATTGACATGATAAAGCAAACTGGCTATGTCCCATATGTCTTTGATGTAATGGTATCTATCCAAACATAAGTGGTGGGACCATTTTTGTTAATATTGGCCTTTAATGCAATCTTCAAATCCTGCGATGTCTTTTAATGTTTCCTCTCCATCAGTTTAGTATAATTGGTCTTTGAGGGAAGAGTAAGTGAAGTAACCAAAGCCAATGTGTTGGCCATTTCTCTGAAGCCATTGTCTTCATCTAGCAGGCAACACAGCGTGCAACAACGAAGACCCAACAGATCATTAAATACATTGTCTGCCAATTAAGGATAAACACTAGGACTTTTTTTTAGATTTATATCTTAGATTTAATCAAGTCTTTTCATACTTAACCAGTGTTCTTCAGTGGCTATAACGTGTCAGTTATGTCAGCAGGAATGTGGAAAAAAAATACTCACAAATGTACTTGTTTGTATTTATTTGAAGCCCTGAAACAGCTGCCTCTACTGTCTGTAGTCACCAACTGATAGTCTCGCTTAATGTCCTGCCCATAGCTGATCAGTTAAGAAAAGCAGAATTTCATAGTTAACGTGAAGACTGAGTAAGTTGACACGGAAGTTTGACATGAGAACTGAGCAAATAATTACTGTCAAAATAGATGCCGATTAATTTTCTGTAGATCAACGAACCTGTCATGTTGGAGAAAACAAGAACCCTCCCCTCTGTCAGTACTGTAAAGGATGGCGGTGATAGACAGAAAGACAGACACACAGCCACGCACACACCCCACACACTTGAATGATGACTCTCATGATCAAATTATGCATGGTCCTGCTGGCTTTGATTAATCCTTCCCCCTGCCATCCTCAGTGAGGGCTTGCTGTTACCAATTGATTACTGCATTGACATTCATGTTGATGAAATTGAACTATATTCACTTAGGAGAAATGATTACATACATGTTATTTTAAAAAGAAACAAATTCAATTAGTAGACTTCCAGTAAAAGTGCATTTCTAGTAAATCAAACTGCGCTTTCATGCTTTGTTCTAATGCTGATAAGCCGAGGCTGTGCAGTATGAGGCCTGATGTTTATCGAGATGGCTTCGCAAAAAATTCAGTATCTCACAGATTCATCTGTGAAAGGCTCCAAAGTCATGTGTTGTTTTAACAGCTGCGACTATCTCATCTATCCCTGCGACCTCATTAATACACACACATGCACGCACACTCACACACACACACAGACAGACACACAGGTAGAGGCAAGAACCTCTGTGCCACCCTGTGGAACACAGACAAACACAGTATTGATGACATCAGATCCGGCTTGTTGCCAGGCAGAATGTTTACTGAAAACACATTTCGTGAAAAATGAGCAGTCTTTCAGCTGCTGCTGCTTCCAAACTCAATTAGTTGCCTCCAATAATGATTTCCAGTAAGCAATGCTTTTACATTAAGCCGATGCTATTTGACTTTCCATCATATGAAGGTAAATTGGTGCTCCTGTATCATCTGAGCAGCTCTACACAGATATAGAGCCACGTTTTCAGCAAACACTGTCAGTATAATATCATTAGAACCTGTATGTAATCCATACAAAAAGGGACTTAAATCATAATTCTGTTTGATGTTTCTTCTGTAGATAGTTGTCTTAAATGTAGGTGGAGTCGCTATCAGTGCTTCAGGGCTAAGCTCCATCATGTTTCCAGCAGTCAGGGAAAAACAGATGACTCTGTCCTTGGTCTTGGCGAGCTGCATTACTTCCTTACACAGTGTAACCTATACTGTACATACAGAGCCAGATTGACAACTTACAGCCAACCTTTTCCTCACCTTAGCTTTAATTATGTCACCCTCCTGCTGCCAGCTCTCACTGTCCCATCAGAGCGCAAGTTACAACTCTGGCTGCTCCAGTTTTGCTTTGACTGGTCGTTATCGTTATCTCAGTATATGATCAGTGTGCAAGGTACCTAAACAGGGGTGCAGCAAAAACATGAATGGACTAAAGTGGTTCTGTCAGTACCATCCACAACTTTTGATAATGAAAATGCCAGAATAGCTGTTGAAATGTGTGATGAACTGAGCTTAACTGAGTAGAATTGTTAAGTGTTAATAGTCTTATGTGGTTCTGTGAGCTTTCTGTGGTTTGAAGTACTGCAGTTTTATGTTAAAATGACTTATCCAGGACAAATGTTCTCTCTGAGTCATTCATGGTTCTCATGTGTTCTATCATAGTGATTATAATCGTGATGCTCATGTCTCTGTAACACGTTTGGTTCTCCAGTGATTCTTTGAGAGCTCTTGAACAGACCAGTGGCAGCCACCGTCTCTGGTGGAGAAGGAGTCTCAAATCTGACTTGAACTTGTGACTGGCTGGTATTAATCCATGTTCAAACACTTCTTCAACTTACAGAAGGTGTTGCAATAAAAAAGAATAAAGAACTGTTTGAGGTTAAGCAATGCCATGTGGTACCACGTGAAAATGGTAATCTTAAATATTAAACCCCTAATCTCTGTCTGCAACCAAACTTAGCCTCTCTTAAATAATGGACCAAAGTTTTGTCTTTGTTACGCTTTGTTCAGGCATAATAAGGACCATTTAGTCGCTCAGTCTCCTAATTTTTGTATGAAGAGGCCAAAATAACTATGTATTGTTAAAAATAACTTAACTTGATTCATGACATATGTTGAAATACGTGACCAGAGCTTGTAACATAGTACTCGTACATGACAAACTTATTAAATGCATGAGGTATATTCTTTCCGTACACATTGCATACAGACTCTAAAGTACAATAGACCAAAATTTAGGGCTGTCATTGCTTTTTTTTAATGAAATGATCAATTGAGCCACAAAACATTAAAATATTCAATTCTTTATTTTTATTACTTTTGTTATTATTATCATTATTATTATTGCTATTGTTGTTGTTGTTGTTATTGTTATTGTTATTGTTATTGTTATTGTTATTATTATTATTATTATTATTAGTAGTAGTAGTAGTAGTAGTAGTAGTAGTAGTAGTAGTAGTAGTAGTAGTAGT
>JAQNCA010000030.1:23374586-23391839 GCA_029783725.1 Acanthurus tractus
GAAGTCCCCAACCTGACTGTGCACACTTAACTCAAACTGACAGTGTTCCAGCTACTGTACATACCTTTCCATGAGCTACTCTGCTGTAATGCTAAGGTTTTGGCCCCCCCCCCCCCGTTGTCATCATCATGTGCAGCCTCCGTGCACACAGAAAATTCAGGAACACTCAGACAGAAATAGATCAGCCCAGGAAGGCAGAGGATTATTTTGAGAAAACAGAGAACTCTGAAGAAGAGAGTCTCAGTGGTTTTCTTGGCGTACAGTAATCTCATAGGACTGTGTAGTTCCTGAATGGAACAATGTGATACTGTACAAGCCAGCAAGACGGAGTCATCGTCTTTGGTGTGAGGAATAACTGTGCTGCCCTCCTGTCAATATCTCTTTAAGTGGTTCAGTTTTTCATTGACCCTTTCATTGACTGTGCCGCAGAATGACATATTTCATGTAATGTGCAGGAGATGATGTTGAACATGTGGGCTTAAAAGTTAGGGGAACTGAGAAAAGTCTTCAAAGGGATACCTTCCAAGGATTCTGCAGATTTTTTTTACCGTTTCAAATGTGAGGAAAACATTTTTAGACTGATGTATTGTTAGAATTCGGACGCCAAAACCCATTGCGCCATTCAAACTGAATCAGGTGTTTCCATAGGTATATCATATATAAGTATACAGGGGAAAGATCATCATACAAAACACCAAAGATACTAGAGTTATGATCTTCTCTGTTATCATCACTTTTTCACTACACTATCATATGTAGTAGTTTCATTTGCAACCCCAATTAACTGGCACGGATAGGAAGGTAATATTCTTTCATAATCTAGTTCATGTTGTGCAGAGCCATGGTTCAGCCTAATAAAGAAATCATTTTTGACATTTATCCATTAACATATAACCTTTGCTTATTTGCCTAACAGGAGTCAGATGAGAAGTTTTAAACCAGTCGTGTCTGTGTGCAAAATGTGATCAAGTACTTTTGCAATTTTTTGCTTTTCTGATTTTCATTTTAATGAGGGAACTATAATGTTGCTGTTGGGTTGGACTTTTAGGCATCTTTCCTTTGACAGATTCAGATCTAGATATTTCCCTTGTTTCGTTCTTTCTTTATGCTAAGCTGAGCTAATGATCTCAGGGCTCTGAGCTTCATTTAGTTAAGAAAGAAAAGGATCTTCTCATCTCACTGTTAGTATGAGAGTGAATAAGAGTATTTCTCCAATTTGTCTTTTTGGCTTTGCATTTAATTTCCTTTTATGATGTTCTCTCAGCTATTTTTTCCTGAGTCTCCAATATGTCATTATTTCATTCAAATTTCACATTTTTAGTTCATTTCTTTCCTGTTTTGTGATGGATGTACATTTCTGTTTTGATACAGGAATAAGCATAAATGCTTCACAGGATTTCAGTCTTTGTAGTTATGTTTAAAATGTGCTCATTTCTGACTCTTAAAAATAAAAAAAAAACCTTTTGAAAGCTCATGGAAGCAGTTGTGTGTGCAGTGTCTAGTCTAACCAGCCTAATTCAAATGTACTGGAAGGAGGATAACACAATCTTCTTTTAAAACCATGTTCCATCCCATAGAAGAGAGAGTAACTTTTTTCAATATCAGCTGTCACGTTGCTAGTTTTATATGGTGCTCACTTTACAAGCTCGCTTTTTTTTTTAGACCTGTTTTTCTTCTTGCATTTCAATTCATTATGGGAGCAGGTTTAAAAAGCTGTATGAAAATATAAAATGAACTCAGTCAGGCTGAACTTGTATTCTGTTTAGTGGAAATGGTGATTTAAAAAAACATTTATAGTCGTCTGTATTTTAACCTCGTTGCAGCAGCGCTCCCATTGGCATGGATCGCAGAATCAACATTTCCCGAAGCACGCTGTCTGTCAGTGTTATAGCTTCTATAACACAGACTCCAATGAGCCTCCTGGCGCTCTATTAGATGGAGGAATACGAAGAAATAAACTGGAGAATTCTAATCCGTTCGTTGCCGAGTATTCCTCAGTGTGTAGAATATATTATCCCATGTCAAATTTTTTAGCCCTTTTTATTTTTAGCTTTTTTGTCTAAATAAGTTAAGTCACCAAAAAGAAGGAAACTGTTGAAATCAAACATGCATCTATTGTCATGCATAGGTCAACATTAGATATACAGAACAGGGTGTGAGTGCAGTAATACAGTTAGGCCTGGACTGTCTTTGGACATTAATATCAAATATGAGGATTCCATTGTTTCCTTCTACTGATGAGTTGCAGGAGACTTTTCATTTTGAGGGGAGACGCCCTCATCCACCCACCAATCCCGCAATGGCACAACTGACCTCGAGCATATTGCAGAGTTCCTCCTGGAGAAGTAGATAAGATGGCCCTGAGCTGATAGCAACCATGCATCGCAACCATTAGGCCAACGCAAATATGATAGTCAAAAATGACAGAGAGGGTGTTTATTCATTGCCCAGTAATTGACTGAGCATTTCCATAATGGCATTGTGTTTCCTGCCAGGCTAATGTGACCCCTATTAGTTCAGGAAACGTTCTGCAATCAGGCTCGCTGTGCGCCGCCAGACACAGCCAAGAAAATGAATAGGGTAGTAAGGAGAGATGAGGGACTAGAGGGAGAGATGTAAACAATGGTGAGGCGCAGACAATGGGACAACCAGGGGACTGGAGTGGAGAACAGAAGGGAAGATGAGTCATATCACTGCAGCGGAACGGACCCTGATTGAAAAGCCACTGCAGCAACTAGACTTAACAGACATGTTTTTTGGCTGAATTTTGATTTAAGATGGCTTATATTGCAATCCAACAACCACCAAATACCAGAGAAGCAAATTAGGTGTTTATTTCTATTCACTGAATGCTTTACGTAGGACTGTATAATATCAGTGTTTCACTTCATGGTTAATCAGGCTTGATTGGAAAAATTGAAAAAAAGAACCTTTATTTATCGTGTGCTTTTTCTCTTTTTTGGCAAATAAACTTAAGATATGAGTGCTGGAAGATGGACAAAATCTGTAACCATGACTGTACCACTGTACCATACTGTATTAAAAATACACAATCAAACTCAATCAATTTTCCTTTTTTGGTTGGCAATCAGTGTGAAGGAGCATGATCACCACCTACAACAAATAGAGAAGGAAAATAATTAAAATTTAAGAAACACTGTATAATTTCCTCAGTGTCATCATTTGAATAATAAACACTATTGATATGAATTTTAATACCACCATTATCGTCGACATCCCCACTTTGAATCGTTTGTACTGTACTCTGAGAAATCATGGAGAGGCAGGAACCATGTTAGTGAGATGTTCATCCTTCAGACCTACAGAGGGTTTCATTACAGTTGACAAGCTGAAATCAGAAATTAATTTGATAAACTATTTTGACACTATCTCAGTTTTTACATTGTTGTTGCACTTCTCCTCAGCAGCCAGAATTCAGTCTGTGTAATCTTCAATGTTTCTGTGGCATTCTGGAGAAAATTGTTGTGCGTTGCTTTAAAATACCGCAGCTTTACCCTCTGTGTTATGTGGCTGATGTTGGATTGTTTATCTTCTCTCTGTACTCCTTCATGGCTGTTACTGATTTAGCTGCATGCTGGGCCAGCTAATCCTGCCTCTGATCAATACTCCACTTCTCCTGCTCACACAGGATTTCATCCCAGAACCAGTATAGCTGATATCTATATTTACCTTCCCTTCTCATCCGTCATTTATACACCTAGTGGCAGGGACAAATGAAATTTACATCTAAAAGAGTATAGATTTGATACAGTAGATCGACCATATTTGCCTTGGATGGGATTGCTTTAGGCATGATGCGTTTGCAGTTGGCTGTGTTAAATGTGCCCTGGATTCGTGCTTAGCTCATCTCTGTTTTATGTGAAATAGCTCTGTCAGCCCTGAACCTAAAGCTGTGTGCTGGGCGAACACATCAACCCTGTCATGTCTGTTTTACGGCCTGCAGCCTTCAGCAGAAGAGCAGACCCGAGCGCTGGTGATACCTGCTGTCCCCCTCGTACGTCTGAGGGATTCTCCTCAATCCATTACATGCTTGGATGCTGATAGTGTTTGTCAGGATGCTCTGCACGCCCAGAGACAATTAAGCTGAAACACAAGGCTTGCTTAATGAAGCTTGGCAGGAAAAACATCCACAAACAAGGTTCTTTTGCTATAAAAGTAGACAAGGTCCATCCGTGTCAGGAGGAACCACACGGCTTCCCTGGCGCGTTGCTGTGGTTTAGGTTCATGCTTTGGTGATAGTGCAGAAAGGCAGTTAAAGCAGAATAAAAAAAGAAGCAAACATTAAATGCAACCATTTTTTCAACTGACACACTTGCTTCTACTGCATGTCTTACATGCTCTATTTTAAACTCTACCGTTCTTAGTCCTCTGCAGACTGCCTGTGTCATTATATATATGTCAGCAATTTCCCCACGGAAACTTCATTCTGATAACCAGTGTCATTTAAATTAAATTTTTAATCTGGTGTGAGTTCTCATCGGGGTAATTTGGAGTAAAACATTGTATGTAGCTAGGCCTCTTCGAGGCTGGAAAAAGCAAACTTTAGAAACCAGGCTCTGGAGTACAGTTCTTTTGAAAACTGTGATGACACAGCACCATTTTGTGCATGGCTGTCATGTTTTCAGGCTAATAGCTACATGCAAACACTGAAAAAAATGGTGGACTGTCAAGCTTTGTCTAGGCTGCAGACTCTGCTGAGTTTATCAGAGCTCTTCCAGCAAAAATATCCTTTAGGATAATATGATCTGTTTTTTGGGTGTGCCTTTGCTAACATCATCTTGTTAGTGTGTATTAACTACACTTTATAGGGAATAGTTTCGACAAAGGCACATGGTGTTATTTTGTAGTGCTTTTACAGTTACAGGGCCTCCTACTGGCCTGGCATGTGTACGACAGCGTTTCATAGACAAAATAATATACAAAAAATACAAATAAATTAATTTCAATTCATGTTTTGTACTTCTGTTCCTGTAGTTTCATCTTCATTCTCCTCTTTGTTGTTTTCAAGTTGTTTTTTATTTTCCTATACACTGCTAAAAAAGAAACTTATTGGTATGAGTTCACTTTAAGCCCACTGGCAGGTGAATCTGGCCTCACATAATCCCAAACAAAGTCTAAGTGTATTTTCAGCTTTTGTCTTGGTTCAGTATAGACTCCTGAAAGCTTGAAGCCATGTTATTATTTTTCTTAGGGGAGTGCTTGGTTTGTGGAATCACTCTGTGTAATCGTTTTAAAGCTCTGCAATACTGTGACAAATGGGAGGACGAGTCACATTTTAACAGCAATGGAAAAGGAAATTATGCGACTCTTTGAAATTATCTCTCCCCACTGCCTGGGCTTTGAATTTTCCTCCCCAGATCAGACAATCAGTTTGCTTTAATAATATGAAATATTTTATAGTAATTGGCTGTCGCCTTGCATGTACCTGCAGCCCTTTATGGTGAGGCATTTCTCATCTCACTGATGTCCCCCTGCTGCCATAATGGTATGAAATGTTTCTGATACAACGACTGAACCTGTTTAAATGTGATGTACTGCTTAAAAGTCCTAAGTTTTTAAATCTGTTATTATCTCATTAATTATTGCGTTGATTCCCATGAAATTTGGTGCAGACAAGCTTGGTCTCAAAAATGAATCCTACTGACTTTGGAACCCCACTGACTTCTCCTCTAATACCAGGTGGTTAACATTCAGAATTTTTATGTCAAAAAGGGCAAACTGATTAATTCGGTTTTTTAACAAGATATCAGTGTTTTGGGATTTTTTTGTATTATTTACAGGGTTTTTATATAACCCCAGTTATTAATGTGCATGATTGACTGACAGTAGCTGGCAGGCTGAGCTCCAGCAGGGCAAGAAGAGAGAGAAAATCAAGTTTGGCAGACAGTTTGTTTCACTGGTACTGAAGAGCAAAGATCACACCAGCATGTAAACGGACCAAAGTGACATTTCCTGGGGAGTTTACTTCACTATTTATCTAATTAGCAAGTATTAGCATGCCAACACGCCAAGCTAAATTAATGATCAATGTTTGACTACACCAAAACATTAGCATGTTAGTTTGATGGAAAAAACTGTTCATGTCAACTTATAATTCCAAGCTTATTGGCAAAGTAGCTACAAAGTCATCAATGCTGTCCAGTATAGACACTCCACATGTAACATAACATCACTGAAGTAAGTAAATAATTAAAACAACTGCAATGCTAGCAGAACCTGTTTTATATTTGATAAAACGTGGGGGTTTTTGTGTGGGATGGAGTTACCCTGGACGGAGTGTGAAGCTAAACTGTCAATGTGTGTTTTGTTTTGCTCTCAACAGTGAATTTACTTTAATCATTACTCTAGCTAAATGAATTATCAAACACGTCATACTTGTAATGTAATGGACTGTCACAATTATTAATCTTATCTGCAGGGTGTTTTTGAAATATTTTCCTGTCTGCAAAAAACTCTGCCAAAGATGACATGTAGAAAAAGTAATGAGACATTTTTGTGGCTGCTTGCCTTTGTTGCCATCGCCTGTGAATCATGGAAACAGCGAAGTTGGCTCCTGAGGCTGCGGTGCCTTAGATTACTTACAGAAGCGACTACATTCACGGTTTCCATGTCACCTGAATGTATTATCGGATGTTTCCAGTGTCACAGTACTTTGTTAACCTTTATGCCTGCTTTAGCTCTCCTCTGCTCCCTGCCTGTGTGGAGGGGAGAGGAAACACTCAGCTTGTTATAAATGAGATGGTGTGTATTTGCACGCTCGTGTGTCTTGCTGATGAAGGGGGGGGGGGGGAGAAGGTAGATAGAGCCAAGCTGGCCGCTCTAATCACTCCATTCTCCTTTCCTTTCCCTCCCCTCTTCCCTCTGGCCCTCCACTCATCTCATTACAGAGAGGAGAGGGTGAGAAGTGAGGCCTGCATAGACCTTGGCATTAATTATTGAACCCTATCTTCTTTTACTCGGGCTCCTCCTCCACAGTCTCTGATAACCTTTACATAAAAGAGCAGAGGCTAACTTCTGACCATTTTACAGTGTTGTATGTATAGCGCAGGCATTAATGTTACATAGAGAGACCCAGTTTGGAGTGTTAGCCATTCAGAGACTCTGTTACTTACTGTAATTGCCTGCATGTGACATGTTTGCTTTTAACAAATATTTATGCCTCTTTTTTTAATTGCATTTTACCTGTTCTTCCCCCAGTTGAGCTTCCAAGCTGATTAATTCCACTTTGTTTTTAAATGAGGGCTGTAAACCAAATAATTGTTAAAAGTGACATTTGACTCCCTGTATTGTTGCTGTCATGTTGGCTGAGCTGCTCTGCTCATTGCCTCCTGCCATGCCCAGTCAATTTAAATGACACAGTTGGAGGCCAGCTAATGGAGGTCGCTGAAGTGAACATGGCCGAGACATCCAGACAACTTGAGGGTGACCTGACTGTGATGCTGAAAAACTCACTGTTATCTCCTTCTGTCCCCTGCCTCCCCTGTCTCTGTGCTTTGTATGTATGTATGTGTGCACTCATCTGTGTGTGTGTGTGTAACTATGTGTGTATGCTTGTGTGTGTTTCCTGCAGGTTTGAAAAGTCAACATCAAAACTCAACCTCCCAAAGCCTCTGAGCAGGAAAAAGAAGACACTGCCAAGATGTTCAGCACCAAAAGGTCAGCACAATGTCACTACTGATCTATTCTTATCTGCTCAAAAGAAAAAAAAAAAAAAACGCCAGAAATCTCAGGACATTTTAGAAACAGATGCTTCTGATTATAACTGACATTTCATGTCCGCCATGTTCAACAGAAGATTTTAGATGTGAAAAGACATTGATGTGAAAAAATTTGATGTTTGATTTTAGGTCACAGCACAAAAGCAACACAAAACAAACACAGCGATTTTAGGGTTAAACTGTAAAATTTGAGCCAATATTTTTATCAATGCACATCACTGATATAATTTTGGGCCACTACATTTGTGTTAATATTTCCACACAGCCTTTGCAGGAAGTTCAGGTGACCCTGTTTACAGTTCTTCTTAGCTTTGTGTACGTTCTGTATTTTTAATGCGGCTGTGGTGGCGTACAGGCTTCATACATCATTTATCACTTTGGCTTTTCTACATGTTGACCGCAGGGCAGAAGTTGTCACATTGCTCATGTGTAAGGATGTGTCAGTGTGTGTAAGGTGGATCAAAACAAAATGGTTTGGGTTGTTTCTTTCATGTTGCCTTAATCCTGGCTGGAACAATTCACAGCTCCAGTCTGGCTTCAGTTTCAGTACCGGATATATTACTGAGAACAGCACATTCTCCCATTAGAGACGCAGATTAATTTCTCTTGAGTAATTAACTTCATGAATTCTAATTGAAGAGTACATTTTGAATCAATATGCTTATAATGTGTAGGCTTATCACCTCAGAAACCTAATTTTGTTTTCATAGCTTTAAGCTGTTTAACTTAGGGAGGTCTTTTGCAGAAATAGGAGACTACATGACTGTAGCTTTTTGTTTGGAAAGGTTAAAACAAAATGATCAATTATTATGTGTGGATAACTGATGCAAGTGGGAAAAAAAACGAACCCGAAATTCTAATTCTAATCAAAGATACACAAATAATTAGGAAAATGTTTTTCTTGTGTTAATGGCATTTTGAAATAATCCTCTAGTTTTAATAAAGAAAAAAACCTTTCTATACACAAACAGGAGAGGAAATAGAGTATATTGCAGCGAGGTGCAAAAGATATTTTTATTGTAGAACATTAATTTCGAACAGACAATAAACAAACCCCCTGTTGAATAGACAGAGAGAGAGAGAGACAGCATAACATGACAGAGCAGGACTGTCAAGCATTAGATGTTTGGGTATGATGGCACAGTGTCTATAGAGCTGCAGTTAGAGTTATGTTATACATGTTTGAGTACGTGAGGGTGATGTCTGTTCTTGACAAAACCAAAACTACAAAAGCTAAAGTGTAAGAATAGAATACAACGTGTGTTTGTCCACGAATGTTGTTGAGCTGCTGGAGACTTGTTGTCTCTTTTTGCTCTGTCACTGGTGAGGATGCAGAGCCTGAAAGGTGCAGCAGCAATAATAACTAGTTTGGGACTTTTTGCTCTGATCACTGGGGGTCATTTAGTGTAGACATGTTTTATCTGTATGTGTTGGAATCTCTTTCTAAACCTTCTGTACTCTGAGGACCTACAAGTTGATGTGAAATCTAGTTATTTTCTGTGTGAGAGTTAAAAAGATGAAAGCATACTGCCAGCTGTCCCCAGCCATAACTAAAGAGAAATTCTTCCTGGTTGCATCCCAAAGCGAGACTTGTGTACTAAAAATAATCCTTACTTTAACCGACATGTTCCACAGTACCTCGAGTTTTATTCTACAACTGATCCTGAAAATATCAGGTACTGAACATGACTTTGTATATCAAATTACTCACAAACACACACTCTGAGTTATCTGCTACTGTATAAATATGTGAAAGAGCTTTGTATTGATGGCTGCAGAATCCACAGTGTGGTAACCACACAATGAGATTAGACTGACATTCACCTCTCAAGTCCTAATTTGCATCGACAAAGTGGATTTGCCACTGCATTTGTAAGCTATCGATTTCTCCTCTGCCTACACTTTGATAGTCTAAACTCCACATATATGCAGTGTAAGGTTTATTTTAGGTATTTGTTGTCTGTCAGGATGAGATGATGAGCTGGGAATGTCTGTGGCAGGACATTTCTGATGTGGAGAAGTGAGATATGGAGGAGGTTAAGGTATCATAGTGTGATGGGAACTGAGTGCTGTCACAATGCTGCATCCATCCACCTGTCTCCTTGTGTGTGTGTGTGTGTGATCATTATACTGTGGGTGAGTAGATGATTAAACCAAGCCAGCGCTTCGTCTTCAGGGAGCTGTGTCAGCAAAGTCGATGACACGGATACGCTTAAAATGACTGTAATAGGCTGCCATCTTGAAATTCAAAGACTCCAAAAGCTCATTCACGTTTCTGCTGAATATGGAACAAAGCGTTTTTCTCTCACTAAACTGCTGAACGAAACATAAAGCAGATGAGGAAATGTGTGTATCTGTCAGAGATTGCTGTGTGTGCTGCTGGGACCTCGTCTGTGGGTCTTTAATAATGGGTGTTCCCTGTTGGGTTCCCTTGGGTCATCTCCAACGATATGCACCATGCACGAACATCATTTTAAGTCTTTCATCAAATTTTAGTAAGTCAAACTTCTCGACGAAGCAGTTTGTCCTGCAAGCTTCTGTTTAACTTCTTTTCCTCTCAAAATCAAAAAGATAAATCCAAAGCATTAGCACTTTGTGTGTCAGACTTTGTGTAGCGTTCTTCTCCTGATGATATGAGCTGTTTTGTTGTTGTGGTTAAACTGACAGTGCATGTATCAACAGCCTGATTGTTTGTGTCTACATGTGCTCATTAAAATGTAACTGGAGCGTTGTTAATCTGAGTCTTTCATTGCGGAGAACATTTATGAAGCGATGCACCATAGCTTCGGTTTGTGCTACACGTTTTAACTCTTACTTGCTGCAGTTGCATCCGCCTGCCAACATTAATCACCTCCATATTCTGATGATTCTGATGGAGTTTTATGTTTACATGGCAGGCAAAAGTGGCTTTAAGTCTGCCTTTTTCTTCTCGTATATGATCCAGAATCTGTTTTTTTTTTTTCAGATTAGATTTTTTCCATGACAGTGTGAACAGCAATAATCACATGAAATCTGATCTTTTAAATCCAGATTTGGGCCACATCTGTGCGTGGTTCACTCATACATACCGGAGTTCTTGCAGTGTGACCTCAGTCTGATCAGTCATATCTGAATTTCTATATCTTTTCCATCATTCCATCACCTGAACTTAGTGTCTTTCTGCAAGGCTTTAGTCGAGAAGAGCTGATAGAAGAGGGTCAAAGTAGCTCTTGACATTCTGAAATTTTGGAGGAAAATCTTTTCTGTAAAGCCATTTCTGTCACAATCACATCACTTCTGGCTGAGACTTGGCATCAACGCACACCTCTGTAGGAAGAGAGCAGCTACTGTTCCACAAAAAGCCATAATTAAAATTTTGCTCTTATTCTTCTTTATATCATCTTCTCTGAAATTTGCTGTCTTCCACTGCATGTCGACCTGTAAATGAAACTGCAAACAGTGATTTTAATGGCCTCCAACAGCATGCAGCCTCTGACACTGTTTGATGTTTGAACACAGGTCAGTTTAGAGCTGCAACCTGCTCAGACTGGCGTCTGACATTGAACATTTTGTTTTTAATGTGAACAGCCACACAAAAAATCTGATCTAAGCAAGAAATCAGAGCTAATCCCAAGCTAGTTTACAACTTCATCAAACTATATATTTTCATTGTTGTTGATACAGAGATCAGTAAAAAATAAATATCATTTTAAGAAGAAAAGAGTTACTTCAAAGAGAGAAGATAAGATCTGAGGTAGTGATTGAGAACATTTCTGTTCATTAACAAAAAAGTTTGTATAAATAATACAGCAGATATTTCTTAAGTGTTAAATCCTCTAGATTCTTATTGTTTTTTCCAAAATGCTCCTGCGTTTTCCCCAGTGAGCAATTTAAACTGTGGTGAAAGTCTGCAGAAAGGCAGATTTACAGCAAGAGCTTAAAATATCTGTGAAATGGGCCTCGTACACTTGATGATTTGACGGTGGTATGGCCCTAAGCTCTTGTGGACTCTGCGGGAACGCGCCTCAGAGTCTTAAAGTCTGTGAGCGTGGACATTGGGATTTGGCCAATGACTACGCTCATGGCTGAAGTAGGTTTATGACACCAGCCCCAGGGGCACTGAGTTACTGTAATTAGTCACCTGCAGGGAACCTGCAGGATACAGATTAGAACAGATGCAAACTCCCAGATGACCTCACGGGCGCCATCAAACCGTTCATAATCATGTGTGCAAAGCTCTGATTTCTAAAATGTTTATTTAGCCATGCAGAAGAAGCAGCAGGCACACCTCACAAATTTGTTGAGATATGAATCAGAGAAATGCCTGATTATTCCCGAAGCCCATCCCATACATGGGAAGGTTGGAAGGGAACTTCTGTGTCCTGTGTTATCCAACCTTATATATGAGTTAAAAATGAGAGTGGAGTTTTACAACATAGAGATTTGTAATGACATTTGCCTGAATTTTCACCTCCAAAAAGGTAAAAACTGTTAGTTGTAAAATCCAAAGCTACAAAAACTAAACTGATTCAAATAAACAGGTTATTCCCATAATGCTCCTGACTGTAGGCATTTTTTCTAGCAACTTCTTTACAGGTGTTTCAAGGTTTGTTCAGTGTTTATTTTTGGTTATTTCTTCAAGCAAAAGGGTTTCATACATGGCTTCTTCTTTATGAACTAGTGTGGGTGGTTAAGGATTCAGTTCAGCACCTACAGGAATGTTGTTTCCATGTTCTCAGCTATTTGACTGCAACTATTTATTCCAACCTGTCCTCCTCTTTTATATTCTAATCTAGATGCCATCTACATGGTTACACCCTTTAGAGGTACAACACTATAATTATGTTTCAGCTCTCAGAACATTTTTGTCAAAATACAGCTTTAAATTATGCAGGACTCATTTAGCTCCAGTTGAAACAACACAGCCTCAGTTTGACCCCAGGTTTCCAGGTAAAGTCAGTCCGCATCATCCTTCGGGGCTGTGCGATTGTTTGCTTGGATGACTGTCACAAGTGTAATTTGGTTTCTGTCCTTGGTCGCCATCAATTGAAAACATTTCCTCTCAGCTGTTTTTCGGAGGCTGTCGGGAACAGGAACAGGAAATAACTGTCATGCCAGCAAGCAGCGGCTAAGACGGAGATCTTCGAGAGACAGTGGAAGGTGTCACAACTGGACCAGTAATTGCTCTCAGTGGGAGTTGTAATGAAATTACCACAACATGAGCTGGACTCATTAGTGGCAAAACGATAGACCTAGAGAGGGTTTTTTTTTTCCACCAGATCTTCCCACGGCTTCTCCACATTAAATGATGTCTGAAAACTGAAACCACAATCTAGAATCTGAGTTGATGTGAAGTGTAGCTTGACTGGGATGTGCTGTTAATGTAGGTTGTGGGATTCCCCGTCATGGCGCTTCATCGTGGTTAGATGCCTTTCTGTGGCGGCTGAGAGCTGCTGCTTCTTCAGCGTCACCGGACGTTTCATCAAAAAACTGTCCAAACAATGAAGAAAGTTATCACTTCTCATATGTCGTGGCACATGCTCTGTCCCTGACATGAGCACTGTGTCCTTGTTATAGTCTTGAACCTGCAGCTCCACCCTTATCTATACAGCAATCAATATGTCACATCCTCATCATGGTAGTTAAGCTTATAATGACACGTTAGTAATTACAGTCTTAACAAAATATCTGATCTGACATTGACCCCACCCCTCAACGCACACGCACACAAACACAAACACACACTCTTATCCTGACCTTCATAAGGAGTAATTGGATATCTGACTGTCTGTACCTCAGAGCTGTTGATCGACATCAAGGGGCCTTGCACTTGATTACTTATGTATGCGGAGGGAAGAGAATGGCGTCTGGGGAGAAGAGTGCATGCTGGGAAGTGTTAGCCCCCCTGCAAAGGCCTGCCGATCCAATCATGAGGAACAGGCTGCCATCCCACACAGCAACTCTCCTTGGTGCGACCTTGAAAGGTGTTGCAACAGTGTGGCTGTGACTTTAAGCCACACATTCAAAGATGTTCTTCATCTTGCAGTTTGAGGACTTTGTAATGTAATATACATTAGCTTGGGCTGTACATGATTGATTTAGTTGAATACTAAGTGAGCTCTTGCATTCAATTATCCTGTTACTGGGCCGCAGGAAAAAAAAAAGTGTTTCAGAGAGGCTGGCAGGTGTCAATTGTAATCAAATAAGAGGTCAACTCGATGACCCTGATAAGCAGTTTAGCCGTCTCTGTAAAAGCCGAACACAAAGCGGACTGCAGATAATAGTTGCATCAGTACGTCTCGTGTTTTGGGGCTCATCAATCAAAGATTCGTTCATAGTCTGGGGATGTGAGACCAGGCATCATATTAGATTTGGATTTCATTTTTTCATGACATAGCGTGAGTGTTGTCTTTTTCTGGTTTTCAACGCTGCTGTATAGTAAGATGATAACATATCTAAACATGTTATCTTTCTAGCTTTGAAATTTACTTTCACATACACAGTCATTATATCCACATTGCTGCTAATTATTTATGGTAAATCCAGGTCAGAGAAGTGTGTGAAGCACCTTCCTCATAGCATTTGTAGCTTCTTTGCAGCAACATTCATATGACGCATTGCAATCCACTAAAGCTTATTGATTTTGCTGATATTGAGCTTCAGGTGATTGTTGCTGCATGTGATGAAGCAACGAAGTGGCCTTATTTATGGCAGACAGTAGAGAAATGTATGGAAACAAAGGAAAGAGAAATGGCGAACAACATTCAATAAAGGTTTTCTGCTTGAATAGATGTTTACAACATAAGGAATGTTTAGCTAAATAATCAGCACTTTAATATCCAGTTTCCACAGAAACCCTTAATTCTATAACATTGTACACATTAATGTATAATACACTATTTTTATACAAGATTATGGATTCTGATCAACACCTGGCCAGACTCAAAGTACATAAAAACATTTACTAACTCAAAGTTGATATGACGTCAATAAACTTGTGTCTGAGCAGCACTGTTGTGGGTTTTTAAAAAAAAAAAAAAAAAAGTCTCTCTGAAAACATTCGAGGTAGTCAGTTTGGGTGTCTGTCCTCAAAAGAACAGGGGCCACACATAAGGCTCTCCATTCAGGTTTGATATTCAACATTTAAAAAAGTGGAATCCAATATAAAAGTAGCTCAGACAGACATTTGTACGCAAGACTGAGAAAATTAATGTCATGCAGCTACGTGATGTGTTGTCTTGTGCATAGTAATCAATAGTCAGTTCTGAAGAAATCCTGTAACAACTCTTTCTGAGGATTACTGTCTCGATCTACGTTAAAAACACAAAGTATATATTCTGTATACAGTATACAGTAAGTACACACAGAGATTTTGTGGGTTAGTGACATTCTATAGGATAAAGACGGACAAGCTGCAGTTAACTCTTAATACTGAGCATTAAAATGCTCTTACAGATGACATCATACATGCATGCAGGCCTGGGATAGGCTGTGTATGCTGCTGTAGCCTGAGGCCAAAGCAGTTGTATTCCTGAGAACACACCCAGAGAGGACAACAGGGGCCTGCAACTATGTGCATATAATCAGTCTCATGGCTAAAGTTGTCCAGGTTCGTTTGTCCCTCAACTACTTAGTTCAACACCGCAGACGACAGCAGCGTTCTGATCAGGCAGCCTTTGATGCAGCAGGTCCTGGACATGGGAAGCGACAGCATCAGTTACGGAGCCAAAGAACTGCTAAACTCTGCAGGAAAGTGATGAGGAGGGGGCTTTCTGCTGACACAGGAAAGAGGGAGGTATCATGTCAAGAGACCCATTAATTCTACTGTAAGACTTAATAAATATGCAGGAAAAGGTTTTGTATGTGTCAGTGTTGCTGCACCACTGCATTTACTGTGTGCATGTTCTCAGATCTGCTGAATGTATGGAGCTTTAACTCCATTATTGTCTTTTGATTGACTTGATATTAAACGTGTTGTTAAATTCATCCGTCACATCGCCTTGTTGCCTCTCCCACAAGTCGGTTTCTCCCCATAAAAAAAAAAGACATTGTTCAGTTTAACTTCTTATTGACTGAAGGAAGCTGATTTGACTGACTCAACCATTGATTTTCACATGCTTTTTAAAGAGAGTTTGGATGTGGAAGTAAACGCAGCGTTGGCTGATAATCAGTGGATAGAGATCAAATCTGACATGCAGATCTCCAGCCGCTGGACTGAGCAGCATCCCAGTTGATTATTTGTGTGGATGAGATGACGCCTTTTTGGTGTACATGGTGATTTTAAGCTTACAGATAACTGCGGGTTGTCGGCAGCATCAAAGTCCTTGTCTCCTCTTATGATCGCCAGAATAAACACAACTGCCACGACAACAGCAGATGAATGTTGTGGCTGTCTAAAACACATGTCCTTGGTCTGTTTCAAGTGCACTCTAGCAACTATGATGGCAGATGGCATCCTCCTGCTTTAATTAGACTAAAGTTCAGCTTCGTTTCTTTCTTCTCTGATGAAAAATGGTTGCAAAGAAACAGCCTTGGCCTTTTTCAGTCTTTCATTTTCGGAAATGCTGACCTCCTGTCGTGTAGCCTATTTATCATATGTGTGGGTTAGAATTGTGTGTGTGTGTGTGGGGTGGGGGTTGGGGGGGTAGGTCATTCAAATAGTGTCATGTTTACAGGAAAAAACAGCAAGAGCTCACCACCACTCTCAAACCTGGGCAGACAGGAGTGATTCAAAAGAGCTCCTAATGTGAGTAAAGCATTTACAGCAACATTTATTGCTTCACAAGCGACAGACTATTTGCACTTTTGCACTTCCTTAACTTGCTGCAAATTGCATTCATTGCTGATTACCATAAATTTAAATAAAGTACATGCATCAACACTGACTCAGTAGCCACCTATTTAACACTGCACACCTCTAACATTGTCAGACTCTGTTTTAAAAAACTGTAAAAATCAAAACATAAGAATTCTTTATTCCTTACTTTTTTCTTTTTTAAAACCTGGTACCTACATTACATTTAATGCAACATGACTGCAGACAGTTAGGGGTTTGATTGAGATGTTAGTTACCATTAATGAAGGCTGGGACACAACCCTCAATTAGAGATGAGAAGCAGTCTAAAGAGGTTTGATAAGCTTCCGTCTTTTAAATGCCCCACCCCCAGATTTTTGCACTCTAGGACCTTCAAACAGACTTTAATGTGCAAATCCCTGCACTTCCCCTTTAAAGCTTTAAATCAATGAGAACACGCAAAAAAATTAACATTAACATGTCATCACTTTATAAAGGTTTAATGACGAGCATGCTGGCAAACATTTACACATCCAGAAGACAAGGACAATGTTAACAATCTCTAAAACTGCATTTATAGCTACCTGATATAATTAAGCTAATTTAGCTTCTATTTTAAACTATGTTCACCAGCTAGTTGCAGGTTTATCCATGCCGGGCCGGCGGGGGGTGTGTGGGGGGGGGGGGGGGGGGGGGGGGGGGGGGGGGGGGGGGGGGGGGGGGGGGGGGGGGGGGGGGGGG
>JAQNCA010000030.1:23396625-23417343 GCA_029783725.1 Acanthurus tractus
CAAACGGCCGGCAATTAGGAGTCAGATATGCGGCATGTACGGCTATCTCCCACTGCCACTGCATCTAACTCAGTTTGCTGACTGCTGTGACATTTTTCTGATCGTGAAAAAGTGCAGCGCCTGAATTTATTGTTGCAGGGCCTCTGCTTTTTTGATGAATGCACTCTGAGCTCATCCTTATCTGGCAGGAAGCATTAAAGCATAAATCAAACCATTTGTTTTTCTGCGATTTCAGAAAAGTAACTGACTAACAGTGGCACAAAGGACAGCAATGTGGGTTATGGGGACCAAAATCAAAGCGTCTCACTCATGCTTTTACTGGACGGAGACATAATAAAAATGACAAAGTTTATATTCTACATACATTTTATAATATATACCCCTTTTATGTGCTCACCAGTCCTTTATTCATCAAATACAAGCATTAATAAAGTAAATGTTACATATACAGTTTATAATGCATATGTAATAAAGACATAAATGTTCATCTTTTTCATTTATGTAAAACTACTGGTAGGGTATTAAATATATGCACAATTACTGTGCTGTACATGATCTGTACAGACGATGCCCATAGACCTCATGTCACATTAGCTCTGTCAATAAGGATCATTAAAGACTTCTTTGCTGCTCTTTTTTTAATGTGCAGCTTTTTTATTGTACAGTCAAACTAATATTTAACTGAAAGGGTTTTTCCAGAATGACATGACGAGCTTGTTTTCTAAGCCCATTGATAAAGGTGTTTTTGTTGTTGTTGTTTTTGCTTTTTTTTATTCTGAAGTGATCTCAGAAAAAAAGAGAGATATTTCCACAGTTGTTTAATGTTCTTCATTACTGTGCCTCAGTTTCTTCCAGAAATGACAAATCATCTGACAAACCATAGCCTTTGTTTTTACAGAAGTTCACATCGTCATATCTGTGAAATCCTGGCATCAGCAAACTGTGCTGTTTAATTTATTTCAGTATAGTGAAAGTAATGCAATGCATGATTGTGAATTACTGTAGTATTAGAAATTGAATTTACAGCATTTATATTTAAGTTAATTCACAGTATGAAGGATTTTTTTCCCCTTATGTTTATGTTGAATAAAATTAGAATGGAGTTTGGCAGGCGCAGCCTTGTGCTTGCAAGCCGATTGCAGTCTTATACATGTGTAGATGATAGAAAAGTAAGCTTATTTGGACATTTTGCAAGTATTGTGAATCTAAGAAAAGGGTAAAATACCTTTACACCAGGAAGTGACCTCCAGAACAGGACATGGACAGTACAGTATTCTGACTTGTAATGCTTAAGTCCCTTGTCCTTGATTGAGCCTTATTAAACGCTTGTGAGTGTGAGTCATTCGGGTCTTTTCCAACATTCTTCATTGTCCTCATCAATCATCCCACATTTTTTTCCACAGTGTTTAACATTGATTTATAGGACATTTATGTCGCCATTGTTGGTCACATGATCAGAGCTCAGTTTGTAGGTTCAACCACTTTGATCTGATTGGACGTACAACCTACAGTGGTTTTCTAGCAGACCTTCAAAATGGGCCTGACTTTACAGGTCTCTGTAATGGATGAGGAGGAGGTATAGTGGTCTCAGAACACTATTAAAAACCAGAAGCCACAAGCTTTTTGTCAATGAGAGGTAACCCAGTGTGACATCCACTCTGATTTATGACTTTAAAACAGATGGCATAGTAAATTTTCCATGCCATTACTCAAGCTAATATCTTAAAAGGCTAAAAACATTACAATACTGAGAGCCATTGCTTGGTAGCATCATTTTTGACCCCCCACATGTCCAAACAAATGGAGATGAGTTGAAACCTCAACAAAAAAAAAAGCATCACCATGAAGAGGACTCATTGCAGTCATGGAAGCCCCAAACTGATCTTAAGCTAACTACATTTGTTTGGGAATTAAATACAAGGCTGTTAGGAATATCTAAAAGAGCTTCTCAGATTCAGTCTCCTTGATTTTAAAAGCCTCGAGGCACCTACCACAAACACCCTCTTCCCCAGTTTAAAGTATAATAGTTTTACATAAAGGAAAGAGTGGTGGAGAAATCAGAGCATTGAGACATTTTCATTGTGAGCCTGGGTATTACAGCAGAGGAAGGAAGGTGCCAGTTCTACTCATTTTACACAGGGTTCACGGGAAGGCTAAGGTAGCCGCGTCAACGACACGCCAGTGTTCATCAGCTCCCTACACCAAGCTGCCTGCTCGCTCCACTTACTCCACTGTGTAGACTGCTTTTCTCTGTCCCTCCTCAAGCCCTGAAGTAGTGCAACTAAAGTGGCCTGGAAGGCTGTAGAAATTTGACCATATGCTCTAGTTTGGTTAAATTTTCTCCTATTGCCCAGAGAAAGAACTTAAGCGAGACACTCTGATTTGAATCAACAGTAGCAGGTTCTTTTTAATAAAACGCAAATTCAAGGCATACCTTAGGTGAATTTAATGGTATTCTTGGTCTATTTGGAGTACATGCATGGCTTTGGACTCTTGTAAAACTAAATTTTCTTTCCAGACAGGCAGCATTTCCGTAAGTAGTTCTGGCTCTGAGGAGTAAAAGTCTGATCTTATAATATTTTTTCACCTGTTTATTTGCAAATGACTATAAACTCGGTATGGGTGGGTTATTACCTAAAAACACAATGATATCACCATGGTAGTGATTTCCTCAGTTTCTGTTCAAATTTCACTAACTGTACATACATAAGTTCACCTGCCCAAGGAGTTGCATTTGTTTTTTTTCTTGACACAAGAAGAGGGGCAGGCCCATCCTTTCAGAGTGGACTGTTGTTGACTATTGTAGGGTGTGTGGAAGACACAAAAGGTCCTGCTAGATTAAATGACGGGTCAGTCAAGGTCAAAGAAGTCAGCAGTCATCTGAGGATCATATTGCAGCCAAAAAGTAGATTGAAAACAAAAATGCAGTGGAGAACAATGAAAGATCTCTGGCAACAACAGTGAGGACAAGTGTGTGACCGTGCAATGTTACATGTATATGCACTGAAAAGTGCAGCTCTTGTCCTTTTAAGAGAAGCATTAAAAACACAAATCATGCAAAAGGTCAGTGAGCTTGCTATGAGATTAGCAAGCCCAAAAAAGTATTCTGTAATCATGCTTAGTTTACACCTTCATATGAAAGAACGAGAAAATAAACAGCACTTTTGAAAAACATAATAAGTTGGAAACTTTATAGTTTGAAAACTAAGAGTCAGATGTGAAGGTTCCACTTAAAATTCTGTCCAGTATGAGCCAAAGCTGGCCAACAGCAACTTTGGTTAACACAGCAAAACCTGCTCCAACAAGTATCACAAAGTCCTGTCATCACTGTTGGATTTCCACAAACAAACTCAGAGGTAACCTTTTGTAAATCCACAAAGCATCATTTTTACTCTTTGGATTTTTGCATAGATATATCAAGAATTTATCATTGTATTTATTTATTTATTCTATGAGCTTCAGAAGTGTTGGTAGTTTGATTTTGTCACCTTTTGAAAGAGCCAGGCCAGCTTTCCCCTTGGTTACAGTTTTTGTACAAGCTAAGCTTACTAGCTGCTAGCACTTACATATTCACCCTGTTACCATGCGAGTTGAATCTGTCCTCTTATAACTCTAGCAAACAATATTTCAAATAGTTTCATAAAAGTCCTTTATAATTTCAGTATCATCAAACGAAGGTTAAGATGCATCGTCAGCTGACATCCAAAACAACAAGCAGATAATCAATGAATCAGCATAACCAGCATAAAAATGTTGTGGTGCTTTTGTGTTTTATGCACCTTAGATAAACTACATTGTTATGAAAACATTTTGCCCCTAAAAACTTGCACACAATCATTCACACACACATATAGATTTATAGTCATGTTATTTTTAAGTTCCAGTGGAGCATCTCTAAATGATTTCTGACAAACCTACCCAGTGTTACAGAGGAATCTTAAAATAAACTGCCCTTTTCCCTCCATCTCCTCTTGACTGCTGCTGAATTCAAATCACATCTCTCCCCCCTTCCTGAGCTCTGTTGCCTAAGGTTTGGCCTGTGACTCATCATAAAAGAGAGAGTTAGATAATGTGGTGCCACCCTGAACACACGCACACACTGCATACGTAAAAAGAAAAAAAAACATAAGAACAAAATTATATGGTTGAGTTCAATAACTGAGCACTCAGTGAACATCATGTGAATGCACATGAGGTGAGCCTGTTGTACAGCAGAATCATACTAATGAGGCACTGTGCACAGGGAGATCAGGAATAGATGATGGCAGGAATGGTATGGAAAATAACTGAGGACAGCAAGTGCTCGCGGCAGGTTTATCAGAGTTTTTCATAGCTGATATACAGCATAACAATATGTTTTAATATATTGTTAAAAATAAATAAAAAATAATCCTCAATTATTTATTAAAGTTATGTTCACAATTGCTTTTCATATAATAAAGGTTAATAATCCATGTGTCAAGTTAATAAATTATAACTGTAATTTATTAATAACAATTAATTATTCATTTTTTCTCTCTTAATTGCCTATGTTCAACGGAACAAGGACAGTATACTAATGAAAGTCATTATCAATTTTGTACTTTATAAAATAAGTACAAAAAAACAGAAATCCAAACGACGAACAGCAGCTTGTCTAGAAGAAGATAAAGTAGGAAAGCTCATATGGCTGGATACATCCAGTCTGTGAAATTATGTTCATGAAGTAAATGTTGATCTGCATTTACGTATGAATAAGAGGAATGATGAATTGAAAGACAAATTATAGTTTGTGTCATTAATATCAGTAATTCTAAACTGTCTCACTTGTCTTTCCTCTACATGCACCATTAGTTTGATTGAATTATTTTGGGTAGTTGTCTGCATTCAGTAGGTAATACGTGCTCTTCAGTTGGTGTCATTTAGTGCATAGTGCAAACTATTCTGTGGTGCATTGTGAATAACTATGACATAGCTTTAATAAAACATGTCACAAGAGAGGTGCCTTTATATTTCCCAGTTGTCAAAGCAAATCTTCAGATTGTCAAGCTGTGTTGCTGTAAAATAAAACTGCTCACTCGATCTGTGGCTGGCAGAAGAGTATGAGAGTGAAGAACATTTGACTTTTATCATGTAAACCATGTCATTTTTCTCGAGACTTAAAAAAATGTACCTGCTTTATTTCAGCTCATAGCTTCTTTTTTTCCTCCCGTTTCAGAATGTTTTGCTTTGCAATGGCACCATCTTTTAACCTCATAATCCTGTTCTGTCTATAGCTGGTTATTATAGTCATATGTGTTTGATGGTATGAGTGTATGTGTCCCTGCTCCACATCTCAGCAACGTCTACGTCTCACTCTTAAATCTCATTCTACTCAAATGTAATTCACTTTCCCGACCTGTGAGCTATGAACTCTCTGCAGTCTGTTTGCAGCTTGTGATGTGTTTACAGTCTTACGCTACTGATTAAGTGCAGGGAAGGTTGTTCTCCACCAGCCGCAGCAAAATTAAAATGGGGGCGTGAGAGAGAGCCTGTCATCACCAGCTTTAGCACTTCACACAAGAGAGAAGATGTGCCACAGAGTCAGCAGCAACTCACACACCTTTTATGATTACAGCAATTTAGCACCGCCACTTTAAAATAGCTGACTTAGAAGAAACAGGATTTTCCCATTAACTGTGGAAACTCTTCATAATGATTTTATAACCACAGTAACAGTTTACAGACAACTCTTGGTGAAACCTCTCTCTCAAACAGTTGACTAGTCATAGCTTAGAAACTATGCACACAAGGCGACAGAGGGGGTGTCCTTTTTTTGCACTCCCCAAATCAAAACGGTAAATGTGTGAGAAACAGAGTGGGTGATATGTTTGTGAGCTTCAACATATGCTGTGACTAAATAGCTGCGGTACAAGAACTGTTTTGTTTTATTTTGTCCTACATGGACCATTAGGTGTGTATCCTGATGTTTGACCTCTACCATGTTAGCTTAGCCTCAGTCTTTAACCGTCATATCATGTAGAATATGTAGCCATTAACTGCACATTGAAGATCCTTTTACATGGTTCTCATTTAAAAGATAAGATGGCCAATTATATAAAAATTTACAGTGACCAGAATTTTCAGCACACCTAAGCTTCCTGTAGTTTCTTAAGCTAGTTAATTAGCTGCTAAAATCTGCCGTCGTCATTTCAGCCAACAGAATCAACAATTGCTGGCTGGAAATTAGAAACCCATGTGTGTCTGCCTCTGTTTAAAATTAAGGGCCTAATTGCTTTGTGAGAATGCAAAACTTGACAGGCACAGCAGCAACAATTAGGGGCAGGCTCAACAGTGAATTGTAGAAATGCAGAATCATGTTTTAACAACATGGTACTTTTTAATTTTGATACTGGACAACTTTTAGCAAAAATGTTAAAGTCGTGTCTCTTTATATACATAAAGATATACAGAATGTTTTGGCTTGAAAAATACCAAAACTCTGCCTTGCTCCTCTGGAGGTAAATACCCATTCACTAACCGAATTAGAGATGCTTCAAGCCTTACTGATAGAGGAAGTTATTCCTGAGACATGAGCTTGCCAGCATCATAGATTCATTTTCACTCTACTTGGCTTGTGAAATTGAGACATCCATATTTGATGTCCTGCCCGTGTTTTCCTGACAACATCCTCTCTCCCAGTGACCCATCTCTGCTGCCCTGCTTTACAAATCGTCTGTTTCTGATATGCTTTCCATGTGGGCCTTGTGAGCCATCCTCTACGCGAACAACAGCGTCATACTGAGAAATGCATGAATCCCATTTAAAGAACATGTAAAGCAGCGTCCGGTGGGTAGTAGCAGTTAACTCGGGAATTAAAATGTTTGTGCAGCAGGGCAGCTTTAAAAATCATTTTGCCTGCAGAGACACATTGTCTGCAGAAATGGTGAATCGATTGCTAATGTTGACATCTGACAGGTTAACAGCAAGTAAGATTCAGTGCTGTATAAGCATGAACATTCATTATCATAGGGGCCATGGTACTTCTTCTCTTTGACAATCAGATCTTTATCTGTAAGAAGCTTTTGGTCGAACAATTGATACACGCTAACAGACTGCATCCATCCAGAAAAAAGCATGATGCAGAGAAGATGGAGAGGTCAGACCAGGCTGTCTACTGATCTCACTAAACGTCCATCCCAAAGAAAGCCGGTCTGCAGGAACAGAGAATGACTCATAGTGTTCTGGCTCCTCTCTTTCTTGCATCATTTTGGTTCTGGAATTTGCCCTCATAAAACTGTGCTTAACAGCTTCCTCAGGGTTTTATCGATATTTGGTGCCTTGTTGTTGTTTCTTTTCACTGTGGTCCATAGGAACAATCCTTCACTTTTCACTGTCTAATGAGAAAAATTGAAGAGGTTGTGAATGTTTACCAAAAAAAGGGCATTAGAGCAAAGTATATGAGTGTACCTACAGTGAGCTTTGTTCCTGTGTTGTCTTCACAGGTATGGTCATTTCAGACCCAGGGCCACCTTATAATCATCCCACGCGTAGTCAGTGTGTCACTGATGGTGGCTTTAACAAGGCCTGATAAATGATGTGTTCTCTGAACCTCAAGAGGCTTGCAGGAAGCAGATGCTAAAGGTAGTGCAGTAAAACCAACCAGATAAAACCAACAAAACAGCCTTTTATGACTGCTGCTGTTAGAGGACCATTTTAACTCATAGCTTAAGTTGATATATTATGTAATGGCCTTAAGTGACCTTGATAGTTGTTCTCAGTATGATACAATTCAGTTGGCCCTGAGCCCTTCTTGTGCTTTTGAAGCTCAGTGATGTGATGTAAAAATAATTCTTAATATAGAAGGAGAAGGAGTTCGCAAAATAAGAAGTCATTTAAGTTATTTTACAAGTCCGAAAGTCAAAATTCATCCAGATTAGAGGTGTAATGTTCTGAGGAATATTAATGTCTTAAAGCGGGATGTCAGCAAATAATAGTTTGAAATGCTCCCAGCATGAAAGTGGGCTGTGGCTGCAGCTGCAGCCGGCACAGTCAGAGGTCGTCTGGTATTGTCATATGGCTGTATGGAAGGTGACATGTGACAACTGCAGGCACAGCTGGCTCTGCCTGATGTGGCAGGAGGAAACAACATGCTTTAGAGAACCTGACCTCCGATCCCCATTCTTATTCTTCCATTATTTCTAACTCTAACTGAGGCTTGAATAAAACTTGAAGGAAATTATGCATAAAACTGATGTGTTTTGAAAATGAGGGTTAATTGGTCTGCAAGCAAAGGAGGTGGATGTTACTGCTCACAACAAGGTGCCATATTGTGCTGGTTTCTGATCAGCTCAAAGTTCCCTCTTTAATGAAAGATGACACTTTTGTTTCTCTAAACCCATATTTTAAGTGCATCACAGGTACAAAGTCTGCTTCAAACAAAGATGAGTGACTTTGATTTTGATAATCAAACCAAGGGTAGGCAGGGTTAATCCAAAAGTAGTAGTTTGTATTCATGTATTTTGACATTTTTTCACTAATCAAACAGTTCAAAAATGGTTTCAGACTTGTCTAGGCGGCTGTGGTAAATCCCAATATGTCTGCTGGTGGAACATGCTCTTTACATCCTTTGTAGTTCCATTAGATCACGTAGCCTGTGCTGCCACGACAGGCAGCGCTGTCGCCCTTGCAGAAGGCCTGTGCTGCACAATAGTAGCGTGCTCTTTGCCATTCGTCTCAGGGTCATCCTGAGTTCCCTGTCATACAGAGGTAGTGAACATACTAGATGCCCAAGGAGTCATGAACCATACCTGTCAACCTGTCAGGCTGAGATACTATAAAAGCCAGCACTCTGTGATTTTAAACTTGCATCAGCTCTTTATCAAAGAAAAAAGAGACAACCTGAAAACTTTGGTTGATGGGGGAATTTAAAAGCCACAGGATTAAAGTAGTGTTTTCAGGTTATAGAAGCAGAAACTTGCATGGATTTGGCTTTTGAATTTCATTAGTTATTGTTCAAAGTGTATCTTATGTTACATTTGGTTTTGTGACTCTTTTAAGGTGATTTCTAAACTCTTATCTTCTCCTAACTATGTTTGAAAGGCTCTGGAATTCCATCGGGACATCTTAATTAGGCCTTGCTGACAGATAAAATCATCAGTTTATCAGTGTTAATAATTAAAATAACTTGGTTTTATGCCACATTCAGTTAGAATTAGACATTTTCTCACATGCTTGAAGCCTCAGATAGCAACTAGTCTCAAAGATAAAGCTGCAGTCATCAGCTTTCAGACTGTTAAGTGTTAACCATCCAAACTGTTAAAAGTTTATGTAGGTGGTGGGTCGATTAAAGGGTTAGATAGATGGGTATCATGGATCCATGCATGGGTGGGCAAATCGGTAGATGTATCACAGGTAAATAGATAGTTATAATGGATATGTTGGTTGATGGATAGATAGGATATGGATATATGTAGGTGATTGAGTATTATGGCCTTAGAGATGCTGGGGATTGGTAAATAGGTAGAAATAGGTTTATTGGTAAAGAGCAAATAGGTACATTAAGAGCAAATTAAGAAAGCAGCAAAGACAGTGAGATTTAAATTTATAACAGAGGAGACAGACCAGAAAGCTTTAAACAAGATACAGTCACACAAACACGAGCACACTGTGATTGCAGCCAGAGCCTTGTGTATAATTGCAATCAACATCTTTTCATTAGGAGGCAGCAGACTCCCAGTCTGTCTTTTCTGGAGATAAGTCATGTTTGAAATTCATTTAGCCAGCCAGAGGTATGTATCTTATCATACTGCGCCTGCTTCCATAAAAGATGCAACAAAAGGAACACTCATCATCCGGCCCTGTTATCCTTGACACGTTTGACATTTGAAACTAACATATAGTCATGTAGTCATTCCAGTTGCATAATATTCACTTCCAGGCTCAAAGCCCAAGGACACATGGCCACAATTATCATGAAAGGTCATTTAGTGTAGTGGAATATGGTGCATCACTCCGTTGCATACATAATTCAAGAGCTCAGGCTCAGGGGTAGAATATATTTTCGTGTACACTCTGTTTGCCGGTCAGACATAGTGCAACTCGTTTAAAACTGTTTTGGAATTATTTATTGAAATAAATTGAATTAGCTTCTGGTTAAGTGATGGAGGAGATATCTGCTGCTGCGTGAGGGCAAACGTCTCAAGTGTTTATGTCAGGATCATCGGAATCAAATGGGTGAAGGACACAGTTGGAGCCATACCAGCAGACTGCCTCTCACAGTGTGCGAGGCTTTTTAGCCCTCAGTCTTCACCCCATGGTGTCAGTACTTATACCACTGAACTCTGTAGTTAGTGTTTGATGACTCACACTGCAGGAAAACATACATTTGACTCTTGAATAATCATATGAAGTGTGTTTGAAGCTCTTCTTGTGCGGTGAATGTTGGAAATTATGCAATTGCTTCTTGTGAAAACGTCCATTTTCTTGACCAACTTAACTAAAAACTGAATATTTTAAATTATTCCTTGAAAAAGTGCAAGAATTGAACGCTTTATGCAGACTTTAAAGTCAGTGGTCTGGTGAAATTGTAGTAAGGCTCTAAAGCTCAGCATGAAACATTGTAAATGCTAATTTCATGTAAGAGTGTATATGTGTGTGTGTGTGTGTGTGTGTGTGTGCGTGTCTCACATTGATTACCTATAAATTATTCAGTGATTCTGTCGCTAATGAAGATTCATTTCTTTGTGTACCTGTGAGTAGTCACCCGCAGTGGTGTGTGTGTGCATGCACGCACATGTGTGAACAGGAAGTGTGTGCATACAGGGAAATCAGCTCTGCTCAGAGCTGCAAGTGAGAGGAAATCCACTCATAAAGTGTGAATAAGAGAGAATGAGAATAAATGCACACAATAACAGGTTTTACTCCATAAAAATAGGAAGCCATCTCTAGAAAAGACAAGATTCTTCACCCTTGAGATTATCTGTCTGTGCGCTAGCGGCCGTCTGCTATAAACGTCAAAACAATTCAGTTTTTTCCAAAGTTAGCCCAGGGACACATGCAGTATCATCTTGCGTGTGTGTTCTTTATGATGTGCAGAGCCGGTTGTCACTGAGCATCTTCATTCCAAGCTGTCACACAGCTGCAGCACATGGACACTATGTTGTCAGTGTGCGCATGAGTGTGTGCTTCCTTACTTTTTTCCGACTCTGGTTTGAAAAGTACCATATTTTAAGGTGCAAGCAGGAATTTTTTTGAAGATTTTTGTGGGCAGTTGAGTTGGGCTACATGGAATGACTAAGTTCATCTGGAGGAGATTTGAAAGAGGTTAGAGGGTTGATCACAGTCCTTGCTTATCTCTGAGATGAGACTAATCAGTGGTTGCTGTAACCTGTGACATGTCTGTTCATGTTGTTGCACTTCCTTTGGTCACCAATAGAGGCCAGTAGCAAGATGCTAATGGATTTACTTGTAAATATTGACTTTTTGTGTGCTTATGCTTACATAAACATTAGGTTTTTTTTTGCTTGTATGCTTTTAAGTATTAACCTGGTTTGCCATCCTGATTTAAGCCCCATTCTAAAAATAAATCTGACAAGATTAATGTCTTGTGTGATAATGAATTTTGATGCAGCATAAAACTATTTATGTAACGTTCCCTCCCCCTCCCCTTAACTTGCCCATCCTCCCTAGCAGGCCTTGGCCTTTCTGATTAAAAGCCCATTCCCCACTGCTCCCTTGTCACAGGCTTTACACAATACATCATAGCGCAAGATGGAGATAAAGCTCCTTGCATTCCTATTTGCAAACAGAGGATTTATTTAATGTTTACACTGGACGTTCACTTCAGTTAAGGAAAATTGTGCATGTTGTTTTATTCTGATAACTAAAAGCTGTGACAGACAATAAGGCATTAATACAAACCTTAGATTTAGCAACATTTTATTTGTACTAGTTCACATAATTTATTAGTTAGTTTATTAATTTATTAGAGTGCAGTTAAGCTTAAATTAATTGATATACACATCCTCATAGTTTAAAGAGTATCTAAGCTGCTGGCTAAACAGCAGTATTTTGCTGTTCTCTCTGGTTAAATCTTTTAAACCTGGCTCATCTCTGACCACTCTCGGCATTACTTATAGGTGGGGTGTAGCCAGGGGTGGTTTGTCCCATCAGTGCAACTAAAAGGTGGTTCATTGAGCCCCAGGATACATCTGTACATCACTTTAGAAGTTAGACCACTGGAGGACAGCAAAAAATATATATTTTCTGGGATGTTACTTTGGAGAAAAAAAATATTTTTATAAATGCATAAAAAAATGCAAACCATGTAAACAGAAAAAAATGCTTTTATCGATGTTTATTAATAACTTTTTCTACTTATTTAAATAGCTCAGTCTTGAATGCATCATGAGATACTGTATGATTCTTTGTAAAACAGTTCAGTGTGATCTCGGTTGTATATTAAACAAAAGATGTAGAGGAGAGACGTCTTTTTCTTCTTTACACTTTTGTTCTGACATGCCTGCAGTGTATAAGGGAGCTTAGGAGGTTAAGAAAGTTATTCAAACAGGTTAGCAAGTGCTTCCTCTGAGAAATATTACACTCCTTAAACAGCAATATCTTTTACTTAGAACAAATCTTAGTGTTAAGATTTGGTTTGTTGCAATGTACCTCTGCTTTTTAAAACACAATTTCCCATACTGTATTTAAATTTGATCACCCAAATGTATGCAGTTTTATTATTCTTTATATGCCCATTGTTCTTTAGTCCTCAAATAAACTGTACCTATAAAATGTTGGCTTTGAATCCAGCCTGGTGTATTTTGTCTCCTATCCACTCCACTCCACTCACTCCAGTATAAACTCTAATATTTGTGAGATAACCAAAATCTGAGTTAAATTGGTAGTATATGCAAAAAGTACAATACAGATTTAAAAAAATACAAAACACCTCAAAACTTTAAGGGCAGATCAAACCCTTAAATGACTCTTTACTGGACAGATGCTCTGCTGTTTGCTGATTCACTTTATCCAGTTTATTTACATATAGCATAACATATGGTGTCTCCTCCATAACTGTGTGACAGTGTGCAACAGGATCTTGTCTCTAAAATGAGGCAGAGAGTACCTAAAGAAGAAGCAGAGCACAATGCAGCCATCTGTTCCTCCAAAGACAAAGTGACTGCATCACTTTTTGATTGTTTGGAATGTGGAGAGCTCATTCAGTGTGTGCCGGGAGCGGCTCCAACACACCGCAGCCCAGCACTGGGTATATAGAAAATAGATTGATAATACTGGGTCCCAAATGGAGAGAGAGTGATAGGACGAGATATAGATTGAGTGTTGAACTTTCAATCTATATGTTTGTGCACATGGGAAGTCTCTTAATCTCTCAGTTCAAACAGATATCGGACTCAAGTACTGCTGTTTTTATATTGTTCCAATTGACCGAATAGAAAATGTTTCATCACATTTAGACTCGGGCAAACGAGAACTGTACAGAAGTAAATGCTTTTTATTGAGTCAAAACAATACATTTGTTCAAATATTAGCTTTTTTTCTTCTACAGTCCGTGTTTCAGTCTTACAACTCACTCCACGAAGTTATTTACAACCAGACAGGCGTATCAGTATTCTGCAGCGCTTGTCTGTCAGGAAGGCATTACAGTGCTCAGCCATTATTCACCCTCTGCTCAGAAACATCATTATGCACTGCCCAACTCCACTCAGGTCAGAATACAGATGGGCCAGGCGAAGTTTTATTACGCAAAGCATTTCAGGGTGAGAGCGGCGTTTCTCAAAAAGATGGAGACCTGGGATTGTCCTAACTTCTTCATTCTGCTCCTCTGCAGCTCTCTGTCAGGGCTGCACTGTGACAAAGAGCCTTGTGGTTTAGTCAGCCATAAAAACTGCTGAGCCATATGACTCTCTTACCAGGCTACTGACAGCCAGCAGAAAGACAGCAGAGTTGCTTTGTAAGGAAACAGGCTTTTGACCATCCACAATTAACTTCTCTGACAGACCCTGTGACTGTGGTGTTTGCTTTCTACATTATGAGATACTTTGATGGCGTTTCACAAAATTACTACTACAGGCATGTGAGTACCAAAAAAAGAAAGGCTTTTCAAACAGAAGGAAGTCATAGAGAGGTAAATCTGGCCGTTGGAGTATGTGAGGAGTGACAGCTGGGTTGTCTCAAGCATTTACATTTTGAAGAACCCATTTGCCATCACGCCACAGCTCAGGTCCTAAGCACTGGGAGTTCTCCCTCAGATGCCTCTGGAGATCACCGTAGTATTTGGTGTTAACAATGTGACCTTGAGGGAAGAATTCACACGACCTTGTGAATGTTAAAGAAAACAACCATCATGCTCTTGACTGCGCTGCTGACCTCATACGCTTTCCTCAGTCTTGAGGGCTAAGGGCTCTTTCTCTATGAGGACTGCCGCCTCTGGGTCTTATCCACAGACACAACTCTCATCACTGGCTGTGATTACATGAAGCTTGGGTCGTCCAGGCTGGTTGACAAAGATCCATGCAGACTTTGACATGGTGTTGCTCTTCTTGAGACGCAAATGTGTAGATATCGAATGACACAAAAATGCATGTAACTCAGCTGCTAATGATGACCAAATAATGAAAGACAGAAATGCTTCCTGATTTTCACGTCACTGTTACCACTCTTATGGCAGTATGCAAAATATGAAGCTACAGACAACGGCTGGTTAGCATAGCATAGCATAGCATTAAGACTCCCCTCAGCCATGAAATAGTTGGTACATAAAGCCTTTGTTTTTTGTGTTGTTGTGTCTTTATATTAGATTTCTGTATGAACTAAACAAAAGGGATCTAAAATTTACTTAGCAGTGGAGGTATTTTAGTTTTTTTTTTTTTTTTTATTAATTTCAACTAAGCCAGGCCAGTTGTTTCAGCTAAGCTAGGTTAACCTGGCTTCGTATTATTAGATAAATATGAAAGTGGTATTGATCTTTTTATTTAACATTTGGCAAGTGAGCTATTTCCCAAAGTGTCAAGCTATTTATTCCTTTAACACATACTGTAGACTTAGCTGCTTGGCAGTAGGCCTAATGCAAATCATATTTTGCAGCGATGCAGTTGGCAGATACTGGCTACAGGTCTGTGAGCTTCAAATGACACAGAGACACAATTCTTAATTTGAATTTGAATTTAATTAATGTGGAAGATATCAGTCCAATTATGATTCACTGTGTGAGTCCTCAGCCAGCGACTCGCTATCTTTGTCTTGCCAGAGGTGCTATTGAGTTTCCATGACAATGATAGATGAATGTGGTGCGAACAGAAATGTTAATTCTACAGCTTTTATTGCTGCTGCTTCGGCACAGGACAGTACTTTGACATTTTGTGAGCCGTGTGTCAACCTTTTTTAAAAACAAAAAAGAAAAAAAGCTTTGTGTTTAGAATCCCTGCACAGGAAACTAAGTGTTGTTTCTCATCACAGTGCTAATACAACAGGACAGCTCGCTCAAGGCCAGCCTCTGTTCAGCAGCCATTCTTATAAATACTGTCACAATAGGAGCACAGATCCAGGATCAACGGTCAAGTTGCATTAATATGAATTGTTTTTCTGCAAATAGAGCTGTAATTCCTCACTTTTAATTTTGCATTTAACAGTGCAGCAGTAGAATAAGCTATAATTGTTACTGTCAAGTTTTAAAACCAAACCAAAGAAGTATTGAGATGGGGCTCAGGCCAAGAATTTTACTGCGTTGAGGCTTGAGAGGGTCAGCTCTTCCACCGCCTGGCAACTTTTGGAGCTTATCAACCATAGGCCCTTTTTTTAAAAAAGATATTTTGGCAGGTCGCTGTGGGAAAAGCAAATGTGGTGATCAAAATAGAGATAATGATGGTTGAATTGCATTTAATTGCTTCAGTTTCAGGATTCTGGTACTGTGCATGCTGAGTCACTGAAGACGACTAAGCCAACCTTAATGTTATTAGTTACGCCTAAGCTTTTCCTGCTGTGAAAAAAATGTTTGCTGGGAAAAAGACCTCAGTTTGCTCTCAGTGAAAGGCAAATAGTGTTTGTCCTGTAGGATTCAAGGCTTCCAGTTTTAACTTTGAGACCAAAAACCAAATTCATTGATCATCATTTCAAAGAACAAGTTGTACAATACTACTTGATTTGTAGTCCCTTTATGCCACCACCAACGCAGACATTTACATAAATGAATGAATAATTTAGTTTTTAAAAACATTTTTTTTATCTTCGAGTTTAAACGAGGAATAATTAAGATGGTTTTAGATATTTATGAGAGCGACAAAAGATACAAGACACATGGGCAGAGGGACAGAGCTAAAAGAAACACTATGTGAAAGATCTAGATCTTTTTTAAAGGATTTTAATTGAGATAAAATGTACAAATGTTGATTTTGTTTATATTTTAAAGAAAAGGCATCTTTCTAAAAGTAACTTTAAACTACTCTAAAAAGTTTGTTTCCCTTAGAAACTTGCATACTGTTGAAATAAGTTTGTTTCAAGCTTCAGAAAATGTGATGAGAACTTAGTTGTTATTGATTCAATTCAGATGACTCAAACTGTTTTTACTGTTATTTTTGACAAAAGATTTCAGGGGTAACTGAGAGTCAAAAAAAACCACTCTGTGATCCAAAGTTGAAAAAACATTGATCTCCCTTTGTATCTTAGATGGAGTGGACACTTATCGGCACCACAAATTATACTTCTACTATACTCAGATAATACTTATATACTTATATATATATATATATATACAGAAATAAACATTCTGAAGATGAACCCTGCCTCTGTTCTTTACAGGACTGCACTTAATTTGCTGTATGTATCAGAATTTTCTGCACGGTCCAGTAGGGCTTCATGTCGGAGGATAGAGGGCAGTAGAAGTATGGCTGCTAAACCAGTGTTCCCAGCATGATAACTGCATGAGCAATGATAGAAGAATTTGAGAGAATGGAGTTCCTGCTGTCCCAGCCACAAATGTGGAATTGTGGGTAAAGCGGAGGAGAAAGAAAACATAGATTTGGGTCAGCGCTGGCCCGGAGGAGGGGAGCTGTCACACAGGAACAGAGCTGTTAGTTGGCTACATCTATCTGGGAGGCATCATGCATGCTGCCATCGTGCTGCACAATACTAGGGAGATTACTGTGTGCATGGCCTCCAGCCTGTCTCCCATACTTTTTGCATTATATTTGAATCATGCAGATGCATCATAAGCCATGTTGCCATATAGGCTGGAGTTTGAGGTGCCTTAATTTGTGTTTTTCACTGTCCTCCGTGACCTTATTATTTTTACAGAAAGAGCATCTTAGCATTTTTGCCTCTATTTCAAATGCTTGAATGCCACATGTGAGGCTATGTGATGCCCTCTGATAATACGCTCCTGTTGCTGTCTGATACATGGGACTTTCATTCCAGAGAGTCTCCACCTTGTTTAATTAAATGAGTTTTCAAGCCCTCTCTCTCATCACCATATTGCAGATACAATCAAATACTTTCAGCTTTTACTGATTACATCTCAGCTGAGTTATCATCACAATAAATAGGGCGCTAATGCAATGTAGAAACACACACACACACACCCCTACATACACACAAACACTCGCCGATGGCTTGCAATCTCTTGCTCAGTCAGAGCAAATAAGAGCAGAGACAGAGTGACTCATCACCAGATGGCTGAGTGTGGCACATCTCCGCCACCAGGAGCCCTTATGCTTTTACCACCTGGAACGGACCCAAGTGACGTGGCCTTGGAGCTCGGCCACCCGGGATACACAGCGAGGACCAGGCAGCACACGGCACATAACACACCATCAACATCCAGCCTGGATCCTTTCCTCTTTTTTTTTCCTTCGGTACTTCTGCGTTACCAGGCTGCTGTCTATGTCTTGCTTGCTTTGACAGCTCCCCCCATCCTCTCCCACTCCGTCCTGTCCATCTCAATCTTTTCCTCTGTCATCCCGTCTATTGTACCTCCACACGTACACACGCTCCCTCCCCCTCCTCCCACTCCTCAGGTCTTGGCTCGGGCATCAGTAACAGGCTGAAATTGGCTTGGCCGGCTCAGGCCTGCCGCTCCCCCCTCCGCCCCTCCTCGTTCTGTCTGTGCGTCCCTGTTTGTCTGGGTTAGACTGGGTAAATAAATTAGCACAGTGGCCCACTCTCCTAATGAGGACAAGGTCACATGACAGGCCTTTTCCTATGCTTAAGTTAAGCAGTTTGAGGGATCGATTCCATTATCTCCTCAGCACAAGAGTCAATGGAACCCCTTCTGCAGCCTGCAGGGTATGTACCAACTCTTTTTTTTTTTTACTGGATTCTCCTTTTCACCCTAAAGCAATTTCTCCCCTTAATGGTGTCTAAAAAGTAGCTTTATTTTAAATTGAAGTTTGTTCTGAAGGAAGAGAAAGCATAACGAGAGCAAGCTACAGGCATAATGACAAATTATGCTGTGCAAATGGAGACCACTGTGGAAGGAAAATAGTGGAGAGGCCTATTTGTTGTGTTGGGGCTCTTTAGCAAGTAAATCAAAGAAGAACTAACAGCAAGGTTTTCTCTAATAAGAGCTTCCAGGGAAAAAAAGCCAAAGCTTTGAACAATTTAATTGCATATCCTGAAGTATTGTAGAGAAAACTTGATTATCCTGGAATTATTTCAGTTTTCAAACAAAGCTCACCTCTTTTCTGATGGGTTACATTTCTCTCCACGCTGTAAGGGGATGGAGGAAAAAGTGTTTTGTTTCTAAATGAAAAAACACAGCTGACAACACAGGCACTTCCTCTCAGGAGACCAGAAGAGAGAGATTTTAAAGGCTTAGATTGTGGAGGAAACAATTGGTTTGTCAGAGGTAGGTTTGAAGGCATTGATCAAGGAACAGGTAATTTTTCAGCCGTGGCTTTGTCGTCTTAATGGGCCACTTGAAAAATACCCTTCTGATTTTTGACACCAGATGGTACAGTCATCATTAGGCTGCAGTGACAAGCCGTCTGAAGTGGAGAGAGCTGTGCGTCAATTACACACCAGCTTTTCACACACATATCATCCGTTTGCAAGAACTTCTCCCTGCTATTGTATGATCACACAAAATCAGCCAACTGTCTGGCTACATAATTGTAAAGCTTCGATCTGGCCTCGCTGGTAACTGAGAGCAGTAATGGACATATTAAAATGAAAACCATAATGATTATAAAATGCGGAAGCAGATGATTGTTTTAAGCATTTTGGTGTCCGTGCTTTATACCAGGAGCTGTCAGGTCTGTTTCAGGGTAATAAGGATGAAAGTATCTGATTTAACAACAAAAAAAAAAAAAATACTGTGCAAGCTGTAAAAATCTCTGCAGTTAAAAGTTTGCCAAAATCTTTTGTATTTCGGGCCCCAGATTTCATCATAACACAGATCAAGAGGTTTAAGTGCAAGAAAGAAAATATGTTCCCCTGACAATCAAAGTACACTGCTTTCTTAAAGTTCAGAAGTATTTGTTATTGTGGCTTCATGATGAAAAAAAGACCCCTGCGAATCAACAGCGGACCCGTCTTTGACAAGGTGAAACCTTTGGAGAAGTAAGACATGCTTTTTTTTCAACATAAATAGAAATTGTATTCAACTATAGAATTATAAGTAATTCCTATAAGATAATTACTAATTTGAGAAACAAATGTTGTGACCAGAGATAAAATATTGCATTTGGTGACCTGCAACATTAGCAATGCATTAATGCTTAATGCAGTTTGGATCATCTGAGGGTGTTTGAATCACTCTACTTGCTGCAGAATCTGTGGTGAAAGCTGAATTTTAGAATGTTGTTGTGTATGAATAAGGCCTTTGTCCACATGTACACACAGGTATCTTGACTGATACACACTTTGGCATAATATGTGAAATGAGCACTGCAGGACATGTTTCTACACTCCACTGCTCTACTTTTAATCCACTTTAATCAGGAAAAAATGGATTTAGTGATTCAGTGGAGGCAGGAACCTGGTGGCCCAGGTAGACCGGTGAAAGTTTGTGGAGAAAAGAAGAGGGAAAGGGCAAAGACTGTTGAAATAAGAAGCTATCTACGAATGCTAATGTTAGCTGCTCTCTCTCTGTCCCTGCACTTGTTGCCTCGACAGTTATACTCTGTGTATCTCACAAAAATAGACCCAAATATATGACTTACACACATGAAACACACACGTGAAAACCACATCATCTGAAAGTCTAGATTTCAGTCGCATGGCCACAGGTCATACATGTACCAGATTTAGCTCAAGACCGAGGATATGTAGCGCACATATGAATGTCACATCCAATCTGTGTCACAAAAAAGGGAAAGACATCAGAATTTAGCACACTTTACAACTGCGGGGTGAACGTGTGGCATGCGAGAGGAAACCACAACCACTGAACTCATGGACAAGTTTCACCCCTGTGGCTCAACAATTCTCATCTGAGGCTGGAACACAATCACTTAAGTGTCGTTAATGCTGCATGTTATGTCACTGCATGCATGTGTAAAGTAAAGGGATCATAAATACTCAACGATGCCTGGGATCACTACAATAAATCTGTCCAAATAATCTTCTATGACATGACATATGCATCTGTGCAGACACACACACGCACGCACACGCACGCACACGCACGCACACACACGCACACACACACGCACACACACGCACACAAACGCACACACATGCACACACACACAGAGCCGGTCTCAGCTGTGAAGCCTCTGCTCTTCAGTTCTCGTCTTTGTCGTC
>JAQNCA010000030.1:23424291-23441835 GCA_029783725.1 Acanthurus tractus
TCTACTCAAGGAAGAGACAGTTTGTGTGCAACTCTTTCACAGTAATTTGCATTAATATGTAATAAATGTATGTGTGTATGTGTGCATGGGTAAATGTGGCTCATTGTAAAGCTCCATACACCTGTCTCAGGATAAAGCTGCTGCATAAATTCAGTCCATTTTCAGTTTACAGCTTTAGATTTTAATGGCATCATTAATGCTCTTTTCAGCCATCTTGTCTATGGTGATGGGGCTTGTTGTCATGTAGATTAGAACAAGAAGGCGTACAGGAGAGCCATCAATCAAATCAATAGTAGGTCCCACCCTCAGTACACATTGATCAGCTCAGAGAAATTTGAAATCTGATTTTGCTAGGTTATTGATTCCGCCCACATTTAAATCACATTCCCTGGTATGTTTCCCCAGGCCAGATTGCATAAAACTTGTTTTAATACAGCGAGCCACTAAAACTTGCAGAACAGCCACAGTAACACTTCTCTCACCATTTTCAAAGCAAATTTGAGCTCAGATGTTTGTCTTGCTGTGCTACCACTTCAGTTCAAAAGATAAAGACTTTTAGGCTTTAAATATGTTAAATATTTTTTCTCATTTTCTCTGCAGGCATTCAAAGCTGCATAATGAAGCTTTTTGTTGAGAAAAACAGAGAGAAATTCCATTGGGTGCATGGTTTTTAATAGAAATTTAAAGGAAAAAAACAAAAGGTTTTTAACCCTTTCAGAAATGTAAATGCAGTTTTTTTTAATCAATACCTACCTTTTTTTTAAACACTTTGGAAAGCTTTACATGCTCTTCGATCTTAAGTCCGAGAAGTTGGCTTCTGCCTTTTACAGCTGGTTTGAGTTGAGTCAGTATGACGTGATTGACAGCTGTCCACAGGCCTCCTGGAGGCTCTGTCTTCATTTGCCATGTCGATCGCGACTGTCACTTTCCATTTGGAGGCTATTCTTTCTCCTAGCTGACCGGCTAACGCCCTTGTCTTATTCTTGTTCAGAGACACGTTGATCTGGCCTCTGACACTCCTCATGTCATCTCATTGAAAGGTTAAGTACCTGCCAAAGCCACTGATGCTTCACTTAACTCTAACACCTAACTCATCTACTTTAAATATAAACAGATCATAGTTTCTTTTCTTCACATAAGGTGTATGTTAGCGTTTGTGTTTGACTATAGGAACTCACAACAATTTTCAGATTACCATGTTGGATTCATTAAACAAGAACACTCCCTTTTCATCTGTTTCACTTTTACATCCGTTTAATTGTATCACACTTGAGTAAGCTAATATCTGAGCACAGTGAATTTCAGTGAGCCACAGATTGTGCCAAGCGCTGCCAATGGTGCCTGCTGCAAAGGGGCATCAGGTTGACCAGCTTGAGCCAGCCAGCCTGCCAACTGACAATACGGGGGCAGAAAGAGAGAGAGGGAGAGAGAGAGAGAGACTGAGAAAGAGAGAGAGAAAAGTGTGTTGTGGGAGGATGAAGCCTGATGAGAACAAAGTGGGAAAAAAAGGAGAGAGAGTGAAAGAATTAATTCAAGAAAGTGAGACAGAGAGGAAGGTGGAGGTGGAGATGTGGAACTGGGTCACTCCAGGTAACTGCAGCCAAACATTTACTTGTGATGCTGCAGCAGAAAAGCCTCAAACAAAACAACAGGTGGACTTGCATCGAGAATCTATGCCCTTTTTTATAGCTCACCCATTATAGTTATGTCTCTTTTACAACAAGTCGCATTTGTGTGACCTGATCAGCTGGTGCCAGCGTGACACCAGTGGTGACAGATGTTGGTGCCTTCAGCCAGTTACTGCTTTCTATCCTGCAGGGAGCAGATGTGCAAATGGCCGATCCAATCAGTGCATGAATCTTATGCCTGTGTGGAGAGTTTAGTGCAAACATCACGCTAAGCATATTAAAAGCTTTTAAACTTTTTTTTCCCTTAATAAAATGGTGCTCTGTCTGTTCATCTTCTTTGTTTTTCTCAAAATGCTTTTCATTTGGGCGTCATGGTGGCCTACAAAATGATCTGCAAGCTTAGTTTGGTTCCAGTCACGTCATCCAATAAAATTTGGCTCAGTAAATAAAATATTGTAACAATAAAATTAATAAAAAGGTATAAATATAATTATAAAGTTGGATGGATGATACTATTTAATTTATATCTGTGTTTGTTTACTTTTGTTTTAAGTCCCATAAGTATTAGCTTCCCCAAGTATTCTCCATTGTATTTATTGATTTTAATATATTTTTTATGTAACTTTGTATTTATTATATATTATTTTCCCTTCACATTTCCACCTGTTTATTTTGCCAAACTTGTTTAATTTATAATTTTTTCAAATTTCTATATGCATTTTTACTTGAGTGTGCAAATAAGGAGGCTGTCATTAGAAGTGTTTTTGCCAATGATTTGACTGACATTAGAGTGAATAGATTGACTATATATGCATTCGTCTCGCAACATGGCCAGACCTACAAAAAAGGCATGTTGTGGTCAAGAGATTGTTTGAGAAATTCAGTCATAGAAGTCTTCACTGTACATGCTAGGATTTGATCATATAAGGCTGAAAACGGATTCCAAGAACATCAGCTCACCTGAAATCTGGGTCCAGAGAAGTTCAGAGAATTTAAAGCAGCATGTGATTCCAGCATCAGAGAGGTGGGGGCCCTTGTGACTTCATAGAACAACAAAGGCTTGGTCAGTCCAAGGCCATTCTGTCAGTAATGGCATGTAGAGCCCTTCATGTGCAGAGTGTGTCCACGTGGAGTCGGTAGGGATGCTCTTTGCTGTTTCAAGGACGTGGTGCAAATGGCATAGACGGGGTCTGGCACAGGGGCTTTTTGTGCAAATTAGAGTGGGCAGCCAATCAAAGGTTTGTGCTTCAGCAAATGAGCATGGTTTCACACCCACCACTGCTCTGGGTCAGATGGGATGTTTATATCTCAGGCAGTCTAATTTATCTGTCTTTCAGACTCACACAAAAAAGTTTTTTTTTTTATTGTTTTTCTGTTTCCCAAAATGGTGCATCCATCGCACAAGGTCACTATGAGTCACTGAACCCTCTGCCCACACTGATGTCAGGAGCTTCCTTAATAACCACCGTGTGATTGTTATATAAAGTATACCGAGCAAATTAACCACAGGAATACTGAAAGAAAGTTATGAAACGGGAAATTCTTCTATGCTTTTGTTAAGGTTAAATGAAATATGTGTCTGCCTTTACTCAGCTCTTTACCCCTGAGAGCAATAATGACTGGATGCAGGAGCAACAATGAGCAAGAAATGACTCAAATAACTTGAGATTTTTTTTCTTTTTAAAGCTGATCTTTCTCACTTTTCTTTGGTATGTGTAGGTTAAACAACAACAACAAAAAGCTTGATTGTGTTAATATGGCTGCGTTAGAGGTGTTGATGGGAGAGTTTTATTCTCAGTTTGAACAAGGTCAGGAGAGAAGCTATATTCCTAACAATTTCTCAACTCTGCTCTAATTAGAGGTAAAATGGAGACAGTGTTTAGCTGAAATACTTGTGAATGTGCTTTGCTTTGGAAAGGAGACATACTTCCAACATATAAAGAATAAAATTTTCAAAAATAAATACTACATGTATGTAAATGTTAGCTTGAATCAAGCCAATCTTGAAAGACATCGCTCAGAAACCTGATAACTGCTTTCAAACCCAGTAGACAGTTTATTTTGTTGTCCAAAAATCCACAGGGATCTCTCTGTTGCAATACAAGTGCTCTTAGAGAAAACCTTGACTTCTGCAATTCCTGTTGGCCGTGTTTTCAGGCTTTAGACAATCCTGCCAGTGTGAGAGACTTTGGCCAATCACAGTTCACTTCAGAAAGAGGGCATTCTTATTGGCTGTTGTGTGAATGCAGAGGGGAGTGCACATCCCTTCAGAAGGTGAAAGCCTGATTCATTTGCAGAAAATCCTGTCACCTGTGATGCATTACCAATCCCACCTTTGCAGGTAACCGCCAATTACAAAACACTGTGAACAGCTCTCAGCTCCACACAGATGCCAAATGATGACAAACAGTGGGGAATATTTTTTGAGTGGATGCTACCATGTGTGTGAGTTTGTATGCTGTGCTAGCTATATGGTTTTCATTAGCATATCCAATTTTACTCTCCATACTGTATCTTCGAAGGTTTAGGGACAGTTAGGAAGAATAAGAATCACCCAGAGAAATCAGGTCCTCTGCTGTTTTATGCCCTTCACCACCGACGCAGAGTTTTTCTAATGAAGTTGAAAAAGATGTCCAGATCATCTTGTCAGCCAGCTGTTAGCCGGCGTCACAGCTGCCTCTGAAGCCTGTGGCCCTCTGACTGGGTTTTGTAGTGACCACTTGACTCCTACTGCTGCTGCTTTAAGCCCGTGAGGTTTGGTGGGAGGGGTGGAGTGGAGTGATAAGAGGCAGCAGAAAGAGGCAGAAGGCTTTACATTGCATGTGTTTCGATGTTCCTCCCAGAGCTTTAAAACTCAGATAGCTAAACTAACCAACATGATGATGTCAGTTTATATTTTCTCTGTGAGAGTATCTTTCAGGTAACCTTCAAAATTTTGGGGATATAGAATTAAAAGAACTTTAAATTTAAATATCAAGGTTAATCAATTTATCAGGTTCTGAGGTTCTTTCTTTTTTTAAAATTTTTAAAAGTATTGACCTATTCTTTAAAGTAGCTGCGACCTCTGTCTTTCATGTATTTGGCGTAGCTGTGAGAGCAGGATCTTTCACCACAATTTAATGAGCCATCTCCACAGTGACAAAGCAGCTAATATTCTCAGGTTTCACATGAAAGTAGCAGTTGATGGCAGTTGGAAACTATATTACATTTTCCTGAAATGAATTGTCGGCACAAGAACAAATATCCAATGGGAGCATGTGGCTTGTAGCCGGGAGGAAACCTTATTACTGGCAACGCAGTCGACATGGGTCAAGGTTTTTTGATACCTGTCTTGAGGGGCAATCCTCACTGCCTGACCTGCAATAATATGCATAAAGTTGTTGGTTTGTGGATTAAGTCAGGTTTAGTTGCTTGATTTATGCATAACAGTAGCTAAACTGTCAGGACTGAGTGCGACCTGTTTGATCATTTAAGCTGATAGGCTTCTCAGAACCATTACCAAACTCTGCTCAAACCTCAGCTGGTTAGAGGATAGAATAAACAGAGCAGACAAAACTAACATGAAAGGCAATCAAAGATAAAAGGAGCGTAAATACACAGGTTGACAATTTGGTATGTTGGATGTCCCCTTTAGCAACAGAGAAATATAGTGTACAATATCAAGCTTGCTAATCAACCCACTCTTGACAACATTTATTTTACCACAATAAACCAATAGACACTGCAGCCTACGACACAAAAGGCAGCAAAATAAACAAAGCAGTGCTTAAAGAGAAAAGACCAGATAACTGGCAGACATGACAATCATCTGTCATCAGAAATGATGAGTATGAAACGACTTACCAATTATATTTCTATTCAGCTGCTGTCAGTTAAAAATCAAACCAAAATCAAATCCTGTATGAAATGTTCAGTGACTAAAATACCTGACATTCAACAAGTTAGTCATCATTTCTCTCACCCTCACCACCACCATCAGCATCATTGTCATCATCAAAGTTATCATCCTGCATATTGACCACAGGTGCCAGTGCAGAGCTCGCTTTGTGCTCCTCACTCACATTTCACTTGCTTGTCAGGTAATGGAGTTAGCAGCAAGACACTTGCCAGACGTGGAGGGTTGAGAAGAATTTCGTTTTCAGATCACATCACACTACACAATTCCACCTGCACACCTACTCCATCCATTTAATTGCACCTGACTTGTACTTTTTCCCCATTTTAGCTAACTCAGTCAGAACGCAGCTAGCTTGCTCACACGCCACAAAAGTCAAACAGATGACACACACAGTGCGTGTGTGTCATCTCAAAGTCAGAGATCTTATAGCACACAAACATGCACGGGGAGGCTGAGAGAGTGACAGGGGAGGTTGACTTTTGCATCCCATAACAGTGAAAACTCTGACATGCTTTTTTCTTTGTTTTATGTGAGGGGGCGCAGTGAATGAAGTGGCGGTCACTGTCCCCTGGTGCCCCCTCGTGGCCCCGATTGTGCAGAAATGCACTTTTGTGTCTCAGTCAACTCTCTCTCTGTTATTCTCTCAAACAAATTAGAGCCAATTTGGGAAACCAATAACTATGACAATTCAAACTTTCATTTTCATCTTTGCTGTCTTGCACGGCCCTCCTGCTCTTTACAGCTGCAATGATCCAACATGACAACACTCCACACGCTGCTGAAAACCGCCAATACTCAGAACACATCTCTAATTTCTGCACAGCCACAAGCCACAGTGGCATGACGTTGCACCCACTACATCTGCTGACCAATCACATTGCTTCCTGTTACCGGCGCTCAGCAAATGAGAACGCAAGAGCAGGACCGAGGCTAGCAACTAGAGGAGGAGGAGAAGGAGGAGGAGGACAGTTGAAGGCTGCAGTAACAGCAGTATCAGTCCCAAGGCCCCGCGGATACACACTGAATCAAACGCCGCAGGCTGTGTATGATTGAGCGGCTGAGTCTGACGGGATGTGTTTGTGTTTGTCGCCGAGATGGGGACAAAGAGAGCAAGTGTGCATGCTTTTTTCCCCCTGTACATGTCTGTATTTGCTGCTTGAGTGATACACAGAGAGCCACAAAGTGAAGGAGAAAACATGTCCTGGAGTCAGAGCCAGACACTTAATGAAGCAGTGATTTTTTTTTTTTCCCTCTCTTTCCCCCCTCCCCGCCTTGTGTCAGCTAAGATAATTCCTCTGTTAGTCAAGTGAAAGGCCGTGGCTGTGGGGTGTTTCTGTGTGATATTGATACATTTTAGGGAATGAATAGCAGCCTGTCCTCCAGCTTTGTGCTTATGAGCTGAACTGTTGATTTATGGACCCATTTTTGATCAAAATGGAGCTGTTCGACAGCGTTGGCAGATGCTGCTAAGTGATGGAGAAATCATTAGAGGAAGCTCGAGGGCTGGTTGGCTGGTGAGGCGTTTTGAATGCTGTTATCTTCCTCTGTTATTGTTTTAGCTCGGATGCTGTGTGTGACTGGTTAAAGGTTGATTTTATTATGCAAACTAGTGTCTGGGTGATTTTTTTTTTTTTTTCCTTTAAATCTCAACTCTCATCCAGGTTGGATTTAAAGTCAGAGCACAGACTCGTGTTGTTGTTATGGGTCTGTTGTAGTGCTCACATCCTTGGAGTGTAAAAGAAGCAGAAGATTCAGGTGGAATTAGTTGTATCTTTGTTTCAAGGAAAGGAGTATAGAGGAGTGGTTACCAACATAAGGCACCGGGACCCTTCAAATGGTCACATGAAAAGTTTGCACGGTCATGAGATGATTGACAGGAAAGGAGAGAAGAAAAAACAGAGTTCTGCCACACAAATTTCTAATCATTTCTTGGATTGCTTTTTTTCATAAAATTACTCTCGTGAAATAGTTTTTTAAATCTGACAGTTTTAAGCCAAAATTGTCTTAAAGTAAAAATCCTGCATTAAAATATACATGAATAAAAAAAAAAAAGTATTGAATGGTATTTTAAAAAAAACTAATACTCTCTGCAAGTGTCTGATTACATCATTATTACTGATGCATTGATATGTATATCCTATTTTAGAACAAGTCATCCCATTTAAATAACAGAATACATTGTTAAATAACGCTTTAGGGTGAACATGTGGTTTGGATTACAATCGGTTCTTCGTTAGGGTCAGTGGGTATTTGTCGTCATAGTAACAGTTTTAACAGGGAACAGTCATCATGCTTTCGGTCAGTTAGGGTCAAATTAGATGAACTGACTCTCTCCACTGTTCCTGATGGACCAGAATCCCTCAGGCTTCTAGAGGGGAAATCAACAAAACATAGAAAATCCACCTTTTTGTGGCATTTTTCTGAGGAGGACAATCTCGCACATTACAGTTGGAGCTTATCAAGTTGGACCTGCTGTTTGCAAATCAGATTTACATTTTCACAACCTACAATGAGAATGTGACGGATGATTATTTCTTTGCAGTGCATTAAGCAGCCCAACAAAACGAGTAGCAACAGCCAAATAAATGTATTTAACAAAAAAGCATCACATTTCCCTCTGAAATGTGGTGAAGTAGAAGGAACATTAAAATTGATTTAGTACCTTTAGTGCCTCAATATTATACCAAAGTGCTTGTCACTCATGTGCCTATGTTGTTGCATGTTTGACACCTTATCGTAGATGAATAGCTAATAGATTCTGCTTATTGCTGTTTACTTAATAGCATTAAAATACCAAAACAATGCATCATTTCTGCGCCACAATCATTTCAGAAGGTCATACAGAGTTTCCCGTAGTTGTATGAAACACTTGTGTGCATCTTGTCTCAGCAGCAGATCTTGCTTCCTTGTGACAGTTTAACAGCAGGGACTGAAACTCACACGCATACACACACAAACACAGAGCTACTCATCTTTTTATCCTCCACTCCACCTCTGTCTGGCTTCGCCGGTGGGAAACAAAGAAGCAAGGCATAAAAAAGTCAACGAGAATGTTTGGGGGGGGGGGGCCTCAAAGAATTCAAAGAACTAGGGGGGAAAAAAAGCATTTGCCGAACAAGAGATGTGTCAAGAATGAAAAACCACATCAAACTTGATATGCAGCTGAAGGGGGAATGCAAAGTGGACACCCACTCAGTGAGGAAACAGTGCGTCTCACTTCTCAGTAATGGGAAAGCTCTTTAATGTCTTACATAACTAATAAAGGAGATGGGAGGTTCACTTTTTGATTGCATTGTTCTGGTGCGTCTCAAGGACTGGCACTTAAAAATTGCTTTCAAACAGAGCATGAAAACTTTGCATGATAAGTGTTTGCTTGTTTTTCCTCTAAAGCACACACAATCACACCCAAATCAAAGAGACAGGAATTAATAACTCAGAACAGGTTATCACTCCAAAGTTGACTTTCTATCGGCTTTCTTTGTGGCTGGCCTTTTGCTGCTACTTCCACCACTTTGATCAAGAAGCAGGCTGAGTTTAAAGCCTCATTGTTCCAGACTGCCACATAACCCTTTGACTCAGAATTGCTGCTCTGGCATTTAGCAAGGGCAGATGAGCGTAATGCGGCGTAGAGCTCCATACATCATTATGCCGAGGTGTCCGACAGCAGAGCAGAGAGCGGCGAGGTCCAGCCATATTTCATTAGGCTGGCGGATGCAACAGAGGGGGCCTCATTAACATGCATGGCCACAGGTTGTTGCTGCCCTCTCTTTCTCCCTGTGTGACAGTTTCAGGAGCACAGCGCCGGCCCGACAGCCTCCACGGTGACTGACTCATTCTTATTAAGCTTAAGCTAGTCCACAGTTGTCCAATTGTTTTGTTATGATTGTCTGCCTCGGAGACCACAGGAACTGAGATCCCTGCGATCCATTTTAAATAGTTATTTGATGCAAGGCTGATGGACGGATGGTGCGAAGGCGAGGGGATGTTGACAAGAGATGATTAGCAGATACTCTGGAGATGATTCTTGTAAATAAACCTAATGAGTCCTCATCCAAGTTTTCTACAATGAGGAGAGCTGAATGCCTTATTAGTTTGTGTGATTCATAACTGATTAAGTCTGATAAACAGAGGGACCAGTGCTCAGGATCGACCTCCAGTTGTACTTTGGTACTGAGAAATGTTTCTGTGCAGCGCAAACTTTCAGTCTTTCCCAGATTGCTCCTGTTTGCTTGTTTCTTTGAGTGGTTTTCAGTTTAAACCCTGATTCTTGTTCTAAAGACTGGCATGCAGGTGATATGTTGGTATGGTTTTGAACAGCACTCTTCATACCACTATAGCAAAATGCATTCCTCATATCAACCTTTCATCCATCTCCATCTCCCAGAGGTCACTCATAAGCAGAGTGCAGTCTGGCTCTGTATCCAGACAACATCCTATCCAAACCCAGTATGTGTTAATGATTGAAGCCAGCACAGCAGCATTTCTAGCCTTTACAGTGTTGGTTTACAGCTCACAAATCAATTGCATGCATTGTTAATCATCTCACATGATGCTACTCAGCCAATCAAATCTATGGATTCACAAAAGCAATGTGACTTGAGTCAGTAAGCGAAATACACGTACATATAGGATTAGACAATAACAATCGGGGAAATATTTTCTCCAGAGGAAAATAATTTCACATGGCATTCTCCAAAGAGAAAAAACTAGATAGCAACACTCAGCTTTAATCAGGAAAGGACAAACTCTTCCACGATCATTCTGCTCATGAGCCGTTTCAAACCAGTAGGCCTGTATCTCATATTTTTTGAGACCATGTTAATGCTTACGGGCAGGATGCTAATTCAGCAGTCTCTTTGGTTGTTGTTAAGTGTTGCATTAAAAAAAAAAAAAAAGGGGGGGGGGGCTGCAATTATGAAATACAGAGATGCAAATTTCCAAGGAAAACTTATTCTGTCTTCCCTAAATGCCTTGTAACACATGATAATCACTCAATAGTACCTTAAATATCACCTATTAGGCCTAATAGATTTTCATGGCCATATCTGGGCAATGGTACAAGCTATAAACACTATACTGATTAATTATCTTAATGATTTTTCTCATCTGACAATTTCCCCTCCTTTATTACTTCACTTTTCGCTCTTTTCAGTCTCTGCTAACTTCCAAGGGAAATATTTTCTTCTTTAGCTGCTAAACATCCCCTCAGGGGAGCTGCTGGGTTCGTCACTATGAGCAACACCATCATCACTGCATGTGACCATGTGTCATATTTCAAAATGAGATGCTCCTGAGTGCAGCTTTGAGATACATAATTATCTTTTCTGCAGATTTCTGAAGAAGGGTAAACATAATGTTCGGGGAATACATCTGCCCACCTTGAGTACCTTGCAACAGCTTAAGAAAGACATGAGCTCCTTCAACATCAGTCACTGACCCCCTGAGTTTTCACTAAATTGGGCTCTTTTGCAATAAACAAATGTGATGAAGTTTTCCCTTCCTCTTCTATCAAAGTTACATAAGCAGCATTCAGAGTATTGGGACTCGAAGGCATCATTACTGTCAGACGGGTCATTGTGTTGCCAGCGCAGTAACAGAGTATGACGTCAACCCAGTCTTCCCCAGTGGGCTTTATATAGCACAGCACCCTATCTGCTACTATATGTAAACACCAATTCCCTGCGAAAATGTGTTATGTTGTTGCTGCAAGGCATGCGATGGGAAGCGAGGCAAAGAGGAGGAATGGAAGGCGATGAAATAGCAGCCCCTTTTTTTTTTTCTAGGTCTAATCCCTCTTAGTAGGGGAGCGATAAGCCCGTTTTGACTTAGCCCCAAATTTCCTGTTGTTTATGCATCCTTTGCCAAACCACATGGATCCCTGTAGAGTCGGATAATCTTAGCGATGCCAGTTTGGCAGGGCTGCAGATATAGCACTGCCTCCTGGCCCAGGTCAGATCACAACAGCGGGGTAGAAAACAAAATGCCTCAATGCTGTTTGCCTTCATTTTTCCCCTCCCTTTATTCATCTTTGTATAAGCATTCGCTCATGCTTTGTTGACGTGTGCCTCTCATTCCTCGCCGGTGCTCATGAGCTCTTTGCTTGCGGGGGAGATTGAGATTGGTGCAATCACGGCTCAGGATGAAGCTTATTTACCCAGAAAAAAAATACCCTGACATTAAACCAGTGGCATCAGGAGTAGCCAGTTCCTCACTGGTGGGAGCGGAAAAGCCTCTTAATCTCGCTGCAATTTCCTTTGAGGATCTTTTTCCAGATTTCACAGTTAAAAAGGAGGCGCTTGTAGCATTGAGTTCACATGGAATATCAGTTAGGTTGTGAAACCCCTCACTTTTATCCACCTCAAACTTTTAGCATTAGCAGAGCCCACTGAGTCCTCGCCAAACACTGATAGCATCACATCTAGTGCTGTAAATTCCTAATCTTGTATTTCTGAGTCACACTTATTAATATCACTCCAAAAAAAACAACAAATTGACTGTGCAACTGTGAGTAATTTGGCAAAGCACACTTTGAGTTTCCGACAACACTGTAATGATACTATTTGTTTCTAATTGTGTAGCTCTGTGTAATAGGTTTGAATCTTTTTCTGCAAAGCGTTCCTGTTTTGGCTCGCCCATTATTACAGTAAACTTAACAAGTTAATGGAAACCTGCTGTGAAAAGTCATGTTCTTCACTCAGGTAAGGGATATAATTCTTATTTGTTGCTCCATTAGCAGCAATGAGGAACAGACGCTGAAGACTGTAGCTGAAGTGGGCGCGCAGTATCACAGCCCTCGGGGCTCCCATTACCTGAGTCCAGATTCCTTAACGCAGACCCCAGTTCACAGCTGGGCTAATGGGCATTAGAGAGGACAATGCTGACCACAAGTCACAGGTTCAATGGCGTGTGAAAAGCATGTGTGAAATCAAGAAAATAAAGCAACAAAAAATGGCACCGTGCACAGCTTTTTTCATCTTCTTGTCATGTAGTGGAATGGTTTGTCCCTCTTGGGCCTGCACATGTGATCCAGGAGAGCTTGTGACCAGGACATTGTTACCAGAGTGCAGAGCCTCAGGCAGTGGGAAATGTTGGCATCATGCAGCTTGTAAGCAAAGAAAACGCTGACCCTACAGTGTATACTCGCACACTTCAGCAAGAAATTATAAATTAGGCATTATTGGACAAAACTCAACAATGGAGAGCGGGAGGTGGAAAGTTTGGGGACAGCGAGTAGAAAATCCAGCCCCATCCTCTGCTAGACCTCACAGCTGGTTACAGGAGTGAGCTTTGGATCTTTGTTACACATCAGTGATCACTGTAACTGTCAGCACTGGATTGAGAAGAAAGTCGATTTAAAAAGTGTCAACTGTAAACACTTTTATAAGCCTGGTGATTAAAATTCAGTCGATCAAGAGTGGCAATTCAGTGGCAGCAAACCGACACAGATCAGGCCCATTCTATCAAGCTGCTGTGATATATTTACAGTGTTAAATAACATTGCAAAACATAGCACCAGGCTTGTCACAGTGTGATAACTGGTGTGTATCTGTCTTGAAAAACAGTAAATCTTGTGATAGCAGTCTCTAAATTGAAGAGATGATGGCACAGTTTGGCTCTACAGGTAACGATGTTCCCAGAATCAAGTACTTCACAACACTTCACAACACTACAAAGAACTTGGTGTGACACTTAGCCTTCAGGTCCACAGCTGGAGCAGGTGCATTTCTTTGTGCCACCGACGTCTGCTGTTCCATGAGTCAGAGCACATCAAACTCAATCACTCCCACTTGTAGCTGCTGCTTAGCTTTTTGGATATCAGCCTTGATTTCACTGTGCCATTCAGGATAGAAAGTGCTGTGAACATCCACAGTGACAATGACTCAGTGCACTTTGGTGTATTTGGTGCAGATATTAGGTAAAGGAGATAGTGGGGGCTGAGGGAGGATGCTCGCAGCTTCAGGGGTCTTGTGTGACTCCAGTGTTTTATTATCTCTGACTCGTCTCAGTCTTCCGGGTGTTTGACTCAGACTTGTCTCAGATTGTCGGCGGTGATCAAAACCAGTCGGCTGCTTTTTTGGCTTTCGTGCTGAGTAACTGCTGAACAGATGATGCTTCATTTTTCAACTATGCCATGTAAAAAATGAAGCATCACAGTTTTAGACATGTAGTTCTATGAAAAAAATTCAACTCTTTTTGTGTTTTGCAAGAATAGTTTGTCTCTTTCATTTACATTTTTTAGTATGAATTCATATTTTTCCAAAAGTTGTAAATGTGATTTCAGCATTTGACATCATTGGATTCAATGACTGACAGTTCAAACTGGACAAAAGTGAATTTCTAGCTTCTTTAGAACTAATTATTACCTGCTGAAGCAACATTAGTGTGGTCTAGAGAGGACATGCAATATATATGGGGTTGTTTTTTTTGTCTTTCCAAATGCTGTTTTGATTTTTGATTGTTTATTTAGTTGCATGAGGCATTGTGTGGTTTGGTACTGGCTGTTGAAAAGGAGAGTTTTCCACTGTAAAGTTCTTGGAGACGAAGCTGTGAAGCAGTGCTCTATAATTTATCTAGTGTTTGATTGATTGCTGCAAGAACCATGAATGAACTTCACAGAAACAAACATAAACATGGAAATTCTGATGACTGTTCACATTCTGTCACCCATCTCTGTTTACGTCTGTCTTTGCAAGCATGCACTTCAACACATTTATTCTGTCTCTTCCTTTCATTTGATCTCTGACACACACACACGCGCGTGCGCGCACACACACACACACACACACACACACACACAGTTTTGATACAGTATGGCCTTGTAGCTCAGTGAAACAGAGCTAGAAGGGGCTTCAGCTCTACTGATGAGACAGTAATTAGTACTTACTCCTGAGGGAGTGCAGATAGACTTCACACAGCTTTCTCTATCTCTGTCTCTCTGCCCGTCTCTCTGGCGTCCTCCACAGCCATTACCAGCAGCAGCAGCAGGTCCCTGCTTCTCTCTCATTCTCCAACCTCATTATGTGGCGTCCAAACAAACAGGCAGCCCCCTCAAAATAGTCATTAGCACAATCTGGCATACACCTTCTTCTGCCTTTGTTTAGCTTTGTGACAACTTGGCCACAAGGAAAATAAACATAAGGTGAAAAAATAAATAAAAATAGAATGGGAATGCAGTCCATTAAGGGCTATTTTAGTCTTACAGAATATATTTGTGGTGAAATATCAAGAGTTTATTTTTTTTCTTCTACTAAATAGACTGTGGGGAACATTTCTGTCCAGCAGAACATAATTTCTCCTGGTGTTTATTTGCAGCTCAGCCTGCTCCATTTGCCTCCTCCTCTGGACCATTTGGGTTTTGTTCTGTTTAGAAAGGACACACACACACACACACACACACACACACAAACACACATACACACGCACACATGCACACAGAGACAGACAGCGTTTCCAGTCCATGGAGATTATGATTAGATTATTTTCATTAGCCGGTTAGACACTATGTCATGTTTGCCTCTTTGGTCCATCAAGGGATGGGCTCTTGGGTGCAGTGGGCAGAAATATTCTGTTCGCTTCAGCAGTTTTGCTGGAACGATTGAAAGTGTGTGTGAGCAAAGTACTGGGAATCATGTATTGCTGTTTCAGGACTTTTACCGTCTGAAGATACACTAGATAGTGTTTCAGGAGCCATTGTTCCTTTTATTTTGTAGGTCTTTGCTGAAGTGCCTGAGTATGATCTTGGTGACATGTTTGAATCTTAGTGTGTTGATATGTCTGTGTTTTGTCTGTGGACATGGGAATGGGAGAACATATGTAAGTGGATAGACCTGCTGCGGGGTGTTTTTGGGATTACCTGCTCAGATTAGCCTACTGAACTCATTGCTAAACTGTGCTAACTCAAACCCAGGATCTCGTCATCCTTTTAATAGGCTTTAAGGAGTTGTCGTAGGCAGATTGGATTTGACCTAGCTCAGCCAGCCATTACCTTTTGATATGTTTTACATAAGTGATCTACTTTAGAGCCTTTGCCTTTAAAAAAAAGAATGAGTAGGACATATATGTTGGTCATGTTTTGTAGACTTTACACCTTGACTCTGGTTTGGAAAATGGCTGATACAGTTTTACACAAAGTGTGTAACAGAGAATTGTGAATCTTAATTGAAGATAACGGTAAGTTTCATTTTGTCACATGTTGATAACCTCTGAGGGGACGATGGTCAGAAAGGGAGGAGGTAAGTTCTGAACATGACTAAACATAAAAGCATCTGAGGATGTGTCTGTCTTAGTCAGTCAGGTAGATTTTCACTCACAATGGTGGCTGTTTAGCCATAAGATACATAAATCCCATGATCCCACGCTACTTTATGACATCACCAAACTAAGCTATTTGTTTTCTGTAAGAGACACCTAGTGGCAAAGACTACACATGCCTATTGTGTGTAAAACAATACAACTTAGTTAGTGACTGAATGTAAATGCAGTGAATGGCTAGTGCAGAAAAATGCCTGTTATAAACTGTGTTCACGATCAGTTTAAATATGTATTAGTTGCTTTTTAAGTGACTACTACTGCATATGTGAAAAAAGTTGTATAAATCCTTTTTGCAGCCTAGTGTGTGAAGTCTGACTCAAGTGACATCACTTGTTTTATTATTCAGTGTTGGTTGAATCTGAAGACCACAAGTTTAAAAATGGAAAAAAAGAATCTGTGGGTGTGTGGTTAGAAAGAGGTGAGCTCATCACAGCTCTGTAGTCCTGCTCCTCATCTCTGCTGCAGGCTAGAGGCTTCGGGCTAAATTAGCTGCTACATTAGCATAACATTCCCAAATCTCTTAAGTCCTATTACATCGTGAGTAACACACGTGCCAGGTTGTGACTAGGACGAGACTGGATTATGTGGAGTAAAAAAGACCAGATTTTTAGTTCTGCTACTTCGCTTTGATCCTGTTCTTTAACTGGAAACATTTCAAAGGAGCCATAATTTTGAATTCACAAACTCTTTTTGAAGCTGTTCTGTTCTGAGTTTGATGTAAGGAATAACCAAAAAGCTGTGATCAAAGGACCTTAGAGACATAATATCATAGAGCTGCAGCAGATCCTAAAGGTAGACAGACATGTGACCATGCTGAGCTCTCAAAGTGATCACAGGAACCTTAAATTGGATGCTAAATTTGATGTGTCCTTGCATAAATATCAAGATCAAATTGAAAACCTATTTTAGAGAATGGTTAAAAGTTTTTCCACAACATTTCCACTATTTTATATTATACATTTGCTCCAACATTTGTTTTCCAAGTTGCTTCTCAGTGAGATTTTGTCTGCAGCAAGTCTTGACTCTTGACTCCTGCTGTTCTCCTCCAGTGGGAGATATTGGAAATTGCTGTGTCCTTTTTTTTTTTTTTACCGCAGGGAAGTCTCTGCACTGGGTGAGCAGAGCCATGCTAATAAATTCCCCCTTAACAAGAATGTGATTACCCTATTGATTCTCTCCCTCAACTTCCTTGCCGCTGCAAAAACTGTCTTGCTCGATTACATTTCTGTGACATCTGCAACCTCAAATGCAAATGGCTTTGATTCAGCCGCCCTCCGCTCAAATGTGTGTCCACACTGGCCTTGTCCTATAGAATAGTTTTAACAGTAATATGTTCTGCTTCTGTGATTTGCTTGTGTCCTGCAGACTGAAGCAGAAGTCTCAGTCGGTGGATATTGCCAGTCAAGGTTTCTCCCCGACTCTGGTGCCAGCCTCGCCCCTCAACAAGGCTGCACCACCTGTTGCCAAGACAACCACCGTCCTCGGCGTGCAAGAAAACAACACCACCAACTCCCAACGCCGCAGCCCCCGGTGTGGCGAGCTGAAGAGAGGCTACACCATTGGTGAGTGACACAAGGGCTGGGGTTCCTATTGGTTTGTGTAGCAACTGATGCTGTAAAATTCCACCAGATAAAATAATAATAATAATAATAATAATAATAATTAGAGATTCTTCTCTAGTTTTAAAAATTTTCAGACATTTACACC
>JAQNCA010000030.1:23452299-23465235 GCA_029783725.1 Acanthurus tractus
GACACTGCAGTTCCTGCCCTTTTAGCAAGTTATCTGCTAGGAAATTACAGTAGAGGTTTGTGTTTGGTTTGTGTTTGGTTTGTGTTTGCTGTGCATGGACTTATGCATGCAGGACACACACACACACACACCTAGGATACCAGAATCACTTAACCTCAGTGCTGTGTCAATGTCATGAAGATCGGACGATGTTAGCTCTATCATAAATGTCCTTTAGATATTTGTTTGACATTTGTCATTTCTAAATCCCCAAGAGACGACGCATTTAGTCCTCAAATCGATTTTTGGCTTTTAAGCTGCTGTGTGCTTCATTTTTCAAACGAGAATAATATTATATGGGCTCTTTTCATTCCAAGGGTACTAAATGTAGATTTTCATCCGCAGCACATTATGCTGTCATATGCAAGAGTCAACAAAGTGTAGCTCTAAATCTCTACACTGACTCACAGTTTGGCCAGAAGCGAAGGCCGCAGAGATTTGTAGCTACCAAGGCCGGGGGGGGTTCCGTTTTTTTTTCTCTTTTACTAGACAGCAACAAAAACATAAATGTTTTTTTTGTGTGGTGCAGGGAGACAATATAAGGAAAGAGGCTCACTGCTGAATTTACTGCAGTGCAACTGTAAAAGATCTGTGGGTCGGATTTATTGGCCTGCTGGTGTAATTACGTCGAGCGGGAGTCTCTTGGTGGTCCTCTTCTCATTGGGCTCAATTTATAAATGCCACAGAGCTAGTAATCCCACTGTTTCCCCACTTAGTTTGGAAAGGGCTCTAGCCATCCTGTGGCTACGATTGATTACATATAGCTCAAATGAAGAGTAAGCAGTTTTCCACTGTCGAACGCTAGCACCGGCCTCTGCTATCGATTCATTTTACAGCAGAGGGAAAATAAGATCTGCCACTTCTCAACGCTGTTCATATTTGTTTTCCTTTAACTCATGAATTTATGGACTCCTTATATAAAAAAAAAAAACAGCTCTATTTTGCCTTTATCAAATGTATAAGTGTTGACATTGAAGCGGGCCGAGCTAAAAACAGAAGAAACCCTGTTTGATGTGATGTCAGCAGTTATTCCTCTCAGAAGTGAGTAAATTAGTCTTTGCCTCTGAGGGGCAGATAAATTGTTGCACAATTATAGATGATATTTACATGACAGTTAATTGAATTTACAGAAGCATGGAGTGTCAGTGGAAACTGATTTGTTGCAGATGTGTAGATTTAAAAAGCGGGCCTCTGCTTCAGTGACACGAGTCGTGTTAATGTGGACATGTAATAGTACTTAATATTTTTAAAACCCTAGCATTCTTCTGTAGTCAGTGGGACTTAACTTGAAAACGTAAGCTCATACGGCAAACAAGGGCCTGCTGTGAACTATTATTCAGACTGAGTGTGGAAGTTTACACTCGATTTTTTAGACAAAATAAACGAATGTCATGGTCCTCCTCTGGAGTGTTTGCTCACTCTAAAAGACCGTGACATGCTAGGCTAGCTCTGTGAAAACACACTGAGAAGGATGGTGAGATTCATTATAAAGCTCTGTATTATTTATAAAGTGGATCTCCAGTTTATTTTTCAAACTTTAAGGTTTTGATAAAATTGAGTAAACTTTTTAAATACTTCTTATAGTCTGTTTTTCTAATGAGCACTAAGTTCACCTGTGTTCACTGATCATCTCTCAAACTAGTTATTTTATTTGTTAGTAACAAAGTGTACTCTTTCCACATAGAATTCAAATGCCTACTAACCTGTTGACGAATGAGAGAAAATAATAGGAAGCATCTTCTGATTGATTGAATTTATTTTATTGATATCAGTCTCTCTGTTCATAGTCTCAACACCTTACCAGAACTGGATTCAGTTACTGCCGATGAAAATGAAGTATTTGTGTCAACCGTTGGTGTTTCATATTGAAAAAATTAAAGCGTGAAAACTTGAATGGTTTTTCATTGTAAAATAGTCTCAGGAAATATAATTTATTCATCACCAAGGTTAGTGCATTTTAGGGCATTTCAATCCATCAATTCATTTTTAGAATATGCATATTTAAACCGTTCGAGAAAGATGAAATGTGACATTTCAGTAAACACTGAATTATAAGGTTAAAAGGTTCAGCCAGAATGCAGTGTTAAGATTTTAAGCAAAGAAAACTCAATTATACATGTCAGAAAAAAGGGCCTTTAAAATATGTTGCGTCTTGATAAAAGAAAAAAAAAAGAAAAAGCATCTTATTCCGAGTGTCTTCATTTGCATATTTTTTCATACATGGCATTACCGAGCAGGCAGTCACTGTGGTAAAGAGACATGCTTTTAGTGCTTTCGGCTTCAGTTTTTTAAGCATCCTTTGTCCTTGCAGGTTTAAACTAATCAGTGGGTGTAATGAAAAAAGATGAGAAAAGTCTGATTCAAGCCAAAAGGGCTGGAGTTGAGCATCAAACAGTCCATGAATATGACTCATCCACATCCACCTTGACCCCCCCTCCCCCTCCCTCCCTATCATCGTCCTCAAGCTCTCATTAGAATGTGGAGGACTTGGCGTTGTACATGCTCCGGGGCCACGTTTGCTATGCACCGGTTTATCCAAGAGGAAGAATAGCTGCAGGACAGGATTTAGCCGGCCAGTGCACTACGCTGTCTTCTCCGCACGGGTCGTTGCTCTGGACATTCACTGGATGGCAGGGCGCTGGAAAACTGTCACAAGGGTTGTAGCAGAAGCTGCATATATCAGATTTAAATGCCTCCTTCTTATTTTTTTTCGACTCCGGCTGCACAAAGTATCGCTGGAGCTACAGCTGTGTGGAGTACATGCAGACCATAGAGGACAAGCTTGTCAGGAAACAGGCTTGAAATGGCTCTATGTCATCGGATAATTCAATTTGGTTCAATTAAATTCCCGTGGGTAATTTAGAAAAAGTGTGTTGTCTTTGTTTAGCATTTTCCCCGTCTAAAATCTGCTTTATGTCTTCAGTTCTGAAGCACTTTGTAACAATTACGAGAGCAGTTTTTTTTTAAGAGGCCTAAAACATCATTGAATTAAGATGACAACACATAAATCATACTTATGTCGTGCAGAGGATGCCGGGTCATGGCTCTGTGCTCTCAGTGTACAGACAGTTTCCATATGAGACCTTGGGAATGACACCAGTCCTCTGGTCAGACATGTCAGAAGTGCAGGCCAAGGGCATTAATCTCCATCTGTGACATGACTGACACATGTCATCTGTCCAAGCAAATGCACATTCATGTTCTGCCCTTTGTGCTGGAATGTAAACAGGGTGGACAACTTACCTAACTGTCTATTTTTAAAAATCTTATTGACTCCAACTCTGTGTATCAAATACAAGTGGAAAAACAGCCATTTTTTAAGAGAGTCCCAGTTATTGGAAAGGTCTAATTGTATCAAAGTCAGCAAAGAAAAATACCACAGCAAGCTCTTGCTCAGCATCTTCTCGGCTATTAGTGTGTAATAAAAGACTATAATAATGCTTATTCTGTGAGACTGGAACAAAATCAGATGCTGTGTTCTTCCTCAGTAACAAGTAGTTGTATTGATCCATGGTTTGGTCCCACAGGATATTATGGCACTGTCAGGAAGAAACCGCCTATATCCATTTTTCTCTTTCTTTTGTGTTTTAATCAATGCTATCGACCACCTTTACACCTGTCTTTAGTTTGGACACGTGTTAGTATGTGTCTGTTTATTACAGTGTTGTGTTCTTTTAATTTCTTAAAACGTACAAACAAGTTTCCATGCAACAGCAACAGTTTGAGAAGACAAACACAAAACGAGCGAGATCATTTTCAGCCAATGTATCAATACATTAATGCCATACTTGACTAAATTGTGTCTCATTAAAAGAGTCAGCGTGACACCTGTTAATGAGTCCCTCTTTGCAAAGTTAATTACATCTTCATTGGGTCCTAATTCATTCCTATTCACTTCTATGGACTCCAAAAGGTTGCATCCATTTAACTATGCAAACATCTTGCACCTCGAATGATGCAATATGTCCCCGGCTTGTAATTTAACCAACAAATTATTCATCTAGTGCATCTCTTGGGGGGAGAGATTCATTATCCAATTTAGCATACTTGTGAAACGGGTGATATCAGGTGATAAATGAAGAGCGTCTGGGGCGAGGACAGTTTTACAGCAGATAGAGAGCGTGCAGAACCTCTTGCCATCTTTGTCGGATTTAAGATGTCCATTTGGCTCTAATTTCCTCCCGTCCCATAGTGCATTGCTGTATCTGTTACAGTCTGATTGTAATGCCCGTCGAGGTGAGGAGGCTTATGTGGAGCAATCTTTATGCTTTTGTGCTTCCGTTGTAGCTGAGTGATTCATGCGAGCCCTTTTAGGGTAATGATGAAATATACGACTGTGTCTGACTTTAAAAGGAATCAATTAACTCCTTTGGAAGACTTTAGCACGGATAATAAAGTGGACACCGCCATAACAGAGCATTTGTTTGGTTTATTTTGCCTGACAGTGCCTGTCTCATAGCCTCTCTTTCTGTGTCCCTGTCAGGTTTATTGTGGAATTAACCTTCAGCGCAAGGCCCGGCTTTATTATTTTAATAAATTGCTCAGTATGAAGAGATCACTGGCGCGTGTCTGATGCATGTCCCTTCCTCTTCCCTTCCTCCCTTACCCTCTCCTTCTTTCTCATCATCACATTTTCCCTCCCATCCTCCCTCTGCACCTGAAATTAACAGCACGCTTGCTAGGGAATAAGATGTATTTTGTAAAGGAAAGAGAGGAGGGTGTAAAGATTAAAGAAGGAGAGCGGCCCGCTCAGCAGACGGATGTGTTCTTCCTGCTAAGCCAGCGGTCATCAGTCGTCAGGGCCACCCAGCCTCTTGGGGCGGCCTCAGACAGCGCGGACGTCCACAGAGGATAGATGACCATGAGCGGGGGCAGTGGAAGTGGCGGTGAAAGATAGCTTGCTCTGACGCCACCGCTCATCGATCACAACTAGCCACCCTTTAGAAGTGTCCTGAGAGAGAAGCCCAGGCAATAACAGTGGCTTGAATTGTTGCGGCGGCGGGTCGGTGGCGGGTCAGTGTCAGACTGGCTGGCACCACAACACCTCAGCCATCACCTCCTTGTTTTCATTCTCTTGCGGAGTCTCAACATGTAGGCATTAAGCTGGAATACAGAGGCTTATTTCCACACTCTGACATCATGTATTAAACTGAGTGAGGAGACTTTTTCATCCAGCAAGCTCATTTGGTCTTTATTCTATTCACTTTACATAAAGCTCTCAGTGCAACAAAAAATCCACTTTTGGATGATTTATGTGGCTCCTTTGGTCACAAATCTGACTTAAAGTGAGGAAAAACTCTCGGCCAGGGTTTCCTTAAGTCGTTAGAGGGAAAAACCAAGACGCATAAAAGAGCACAATAGACTGTGACAACAGGCTTATCTTCTAAAATTAGGACAGTCTCTCTGATGTAGTTATGTATTTTGCTTGGGTCATATTTTTTCTCATGGCAGGATAATGTTGGGGTATATGTGTCAGTGCTGTTGTGAGTAGTTCTTTTTGGAAGTTCAAGTCTTCTTCCAACCTTTGATCTTGAACCTTTGATATAAAATCCACGGCCCTGCAGCCAGGCTCAGACTGGAAAGCTGGCAATTCTGGCTAATGCCAGATGGGCAGGTGTGCACAGTGTGCCCCAGCCGCCACCAGCAATGTGGGAATAGAAGTATTTTAACCTGCTGACCGCAGCCCGTTTGATGTTTGAACAGCACAAGTGATTACTGTTATACAGCCACAGAACTGTCAACAGGCTACCTGGTGCAGGTGCAGGAGGTGGTACAGACCAAAGTCACCTCTGTCAGCCCTTCAAATGGATATCCATCTAATATCAGAGGTAGAGCAGGAAATAATTCAATGAAATCAAGACAAAAGCAGTGGAGTTCTTGTTCAAATAAAACACATGGATAAATAAAGTAATGTTATATTATTTTTATCTGCTAACTGTTGTAATTTTGCGCAAACAAATGTCACTCCTCATGTCTAAACCTCACAAACCCATGCAATGATGGCACACAACAAACAGCACCCTCCATGGTTCTGAAACGACAGCAGCTAATCAATAGCGATATGATTCTGATGATTCTGGGCCTGGTTCAAATGTAAATTGAGAGGCCCAAATTCTGATCCCTGTTTGATGCTGTCTGTGGCAAAGGAGCACCTTTGTGCTGGTGTTTAGGGATGTGAGGCTGCCTTGCAGATGACTGGTTGCCTTTACTTCTTTTTTTATTTTCTGAGAGCCAAGGCACAGTGGTGGTCAAGGTAACTCTATGTCGTTGTGATGTTCTATTATAGGTCAGTTTTTCACAACACTTAAAAGTATTTTCAGTGAGAGCCTGAAGACTCATTTATTTCCCCTTTAAAAGCAGAACCTAAAAAAAATGGCAACACATGGTTGAAATTATTCATTGAAAAGCTTTCAATTTAATCTCATGGTCTTCCACAGAGGATAAGGTTGCTCAGTTGTCATGGAGATGGTTTAATGATATTTCTGTCATGTTACCCTTTTTTGTTGTGTCTGTATGTTGACCCCATAATTCTAGATTATTTTGGCATATTGCTTTAATCAGATAGCCGGAGATAGAAGCTAGAAACAGAAAACATGTTGATTGAGAGTCAGAGCATGAAACAACGTCCCTAGTTAGAATGAATAATATGGATGGACTGTGTCTCATGAACTAATAGACCATGAGGACACCACAGCTGTTCTCGTGTTTGCTTTGGTTCCTCTCCTCTCATAACATTTCCTCCCACAGTCCAAAGGTGTGGAGAATCATCAGGTCTCAATTCCCCATTATGTAAATGTGAATCTGTTAAGCACCCTTTTGTATGATAGCCTGCAAGCAACTGGTGATTTGTCTGGAGTGTTTAGTTTCCCTGCCATTCACCCGCTGCATGCTGGGAAAGTTGCCTGTCCTCCTTTGACCCCGAAAAGGAAGCTGGAATACAGAACGAATAAACTGAGGAAAGTATTGCTGTAAGTTTATGGAGAAAAGAAAATCTTTTAGGAAGAAAGATCCCTGCCAGTAAAAAATCGGTTGTAGGCAATTTTGTAAAGTTACTTCACGAAGGACTGGCAGAATAGTATTCATGAAATATAAAGCAAAGAAATAGTTTTATACAAGAATTAGAGGAAGTAAGTAAATCAATAGATATTTTAACACAATTGCTAACTGACTTGTTTGCAGTGCTCTGTCATTCTAAATAGCCAGTTTAATGCTGTTAAATGCAGTGCGCCCATGCATTAATCATCTTCACTGCATTTTAATAAAACATAGCATGTTTACAGAAAGGACATTTTGATATAAAGTGCTACATTTGAGCAGAGGGATAATCTGAACAACTTATTGTCAACGGTCTTGTGAAATGGCAGTTAGATAACAGCAGCATTTAACTACAGAGAGTAACTACTCTTGAACCGATAAACCTGCAGTATATGATAAGTGAAATTACAACCTATACAGACAGTTGGTTGCTTTACATAATTCCTCCCAAAACCACAGAGCTAAGATAGCTTTTTGCCCCTGCTCCCCATCTTAACACTCAGCCAGTCTATTTGCCTCCTCCCATGGTCCTCTCAACTCCATACTGGATGCACAGACTATTCCTTTAAACAGCCATCTACAACTTTCATCTCTGTTTGCATGCCCATCAGCTAAGCCTCAGATTATTTTAGTACTAATTCTGACATCACACCTCATGTAATAACCAATGGTATACACTCCATAACTGTTGGTTTGGTCCATTACGTACATCTTAAATAGGCTGCAAGATAAGGGATTCTGGAGGCTCAGATATGTACAGTATTAATGTAAAATACAGAAACATGATAAACAGGGTCTGAGCGACAGCAGTCACACTTGCATAACCTTAGTGTTGTGTAATTAAACAGCCCTACTCCTCCAGATGATCCTGTGATTCAGCTTGGCATTGTCACGCTCTTAACAGGCGCCACACAACATTTGATTCTTGTTTACCTCTCATGAATATTTGGGCCCTGCTGCCAGGGTGAAAAACATGTTCATCTGTTGTTGCGTTGACAGCTTTTGAGAGATGAGGCTTCGCTTCCTCCAATGAAAAAGCCTTAGAGAGGGAGGGATTTTCTGACAGGGGCTGTTAAACACCTGTGATTGCAGCCATTGTCTGGATGCATCAGCCCGATTCCTCCAGGAGCAAAGTGTCTTTATTGGTCGTCATCTTGTTTAGGTGTCTTGTACAGGCTGTTGGATAATAGAGCAGAACGCTCGTGAAACCTGGGACAGTGCATGCTATGTGCGCTGTAGTTACACTCGAGCTCCAGAGATGCTCCAAGATATGCCATTTGAAATCCTTCATGTCTGAGAAAATATCCCAAGCCATCGCTTTGCCACGCTTACCTCAATGAGCCTTCCTATTAAGCACAAACTGTAAAGCTTGTTTGTGTTTGCCAGCAGGTGCTTTTTTGTCGCATGAGTGAACTCTGCAGCATTTATGTCATAGTTACTTTCACTGTAAACAGGAAATGTCTGAGAGGACAGGGCAGATTGTGTTTGTGTGGAAATGTGTGTGCAGCATGTGTGTGTGTGTGTGTGCGTGCACATAAAACCATTCCAGTGCACACATGCTGGTGTTCACACCAGCGTGCAGCAGCTCTGCTTACGTAACCATGCTTGTGTATTCCATCCGTCCGTTGACAGTGGAAAAGCCGCAGCTCCCCAGTGGCATTTGGTGTTTGTTGTTCCGTAATGAAAGCGTTCCTCTTCTCAGGATTAGGCTGCAGCCTACCTGGCTCTCAATAGGAAACTGCTGAGATTAACACTCGCTCCCCAGTGCCCTGCTCTCAGACGATGACAAAGCCTCACACACAAGACCCTCTCAGGGCTTTTTGCTGGCAGCTGCTGACACCAGGAGGTTTTTATAGGGGTTCTTGTACCACTTTAAAGTCATTAAACAGAATGATTCCCTCACTAGTACGTTACTGCGCCCTCAAGCGCTGATCGGATCATTTTAGAAAATTATTAAGGTCTTATACTAAATTGTGCGTGTACTGTAAACATATGCACAGATTAAATGGTACTGTAAATACTCAAGATTGACTGTAATATGTTCAATCAGCCATGAAGACCCGAGTAATTTGCAAATATGTAGAGGAACACAACACCATAATTGATGACAGTTTACTAATTGGCTTGAAAGTCTCTCTAATCACCTTTACATGACAGAGTACAGACAACACATCCAACATGCGAGCTTAAGTGGACAAAGTAACTGACATAATTTCCATGCAATGAGGTTCATGTTGTCGGATGAGCACCGAGGGAGTTCTTTCATTTTGCCTCTTTGGTCACACTCTAGCTTATTTAGAGAGTAGAGGAGTTCTCCGAGAAAAATGGCCTTTATGAACAGATCCAGCTTTGTTGTTCGGTCTGCACTGCTGGAAAGTATATCTCTTTACCTGTGAGGTTGATACACAGGGAGAGGGGAGCCAGCCAGCCTCGCTCTGAGGATGTTATGGATGATTTGATGACCACTCTGGGCAGCTGTACAGCAACACAGTATATCACGCAGCTACAAGGCCCTGTGGAGTGGCACCAGGCCAGTCTGAGCCTCGTCTAAACACACTGTCCAAGTGCCAAGTGTACCAGCGGGGCCCTGTGCAAGGTCACAGAGGAACAGAGGGCCAAATAAAAGCCCCTGACTGCAGGTCCATCAAGGATCTTGTACACCAGTTTCAAAATTTTGGCTATTTTTAATGGCAGTTTGCTGCTATTATCTTTTTTATATTATTAAACGAGACTTGTCTGTATGGACTGAAGGTCAACTATTCTGGTATTTTGTTTACTCAATTTTTTAACCATTGTCACTTATTGATAAAATCACTAACAGATAAATAGATAATGAAAACAGATGCAGGCCTGTTAACAGAAAAATAGCTGCATTTATGGTACACCGATCAAGGGAAAAGTTTAATTACATCTATAAGAAAATCATTTAGATTAGGGCAGCCATTTTTTTCAGTTAAAAAGAAATTGAATTTTATTATTTTTAGATTTGTTGCAAAGGATTTGATTGTAGTAATTTGTATTATTTAATCATGATTTTTGCTCCTTTTACTTAAGCTTTTTAACAAACTAATTCATGCACTACCCAATACAACCAGCAGATGGAGCACACTCAGTATTGAACATGACCCTGGCAGAGTTTCAAATCAAATTTGTTTAATATACTCAATTAGAATATTTGTACCAACCTTAGATCACCCACTACAGATGCCAGGACAGAAACACAGGTACTCTAACTGTCACATCACAGCTTGGAAAGAAAAACTCCCATCTCTGCTCTTTCTGATGTGAATGAGTGAATAAATGTAAACCAGGTTCTCCTTTATGATCACATCTCTGATTCTTCTGAATTATTACAAGACTTCTTTATACACCGGACTCCTGTCTCAACACAGCTCTGCCCTTAAATGAATTATGCATCAGAGTCTTTTTCAGTTCACTACCTGAGTCTGCTGCCCAATTATTGCACCCTGTTCTGGCCTGTTGGTTTTTCTTTTTTTCACATTCATTTAGAGTACCGCAAATGCCATCTCCTTCTACCCCTCACTAGACAGGCAGACAATAACAAGTCACAGGTCTCACCATACTCCCTTGTGTCACATATCGGCACAGACATGTTTTTTGGCTCTGGATGTCGTCGTATCAATTTATTAGAATGTAATTATGGTGGGTGTCAGATGGATGTCATTCACAGATCCCATAAAGCCCCACACGCAATAGCTATGAAATATCCTACAGTGTGGAAAGAGGTGTGTACTAAGCATTTGTATGCTTATATTTATGAATGTTTTTATTTGTAAATATGAGATTTTTTTGTATATGTAATATTTTTTAGATTTCCTTGATTGACAAGGATATGCAACTCACTATTTATTTCAGATGTAGCATCTCTAAAAGAGAATTTGCCTCTAACTAGAATGTAGTCGGTCATAAGTATAAAACAAAATAGGTCAATTGCTTCGTTAAAATCTTGCCCTACAAATATTTTATGATACTTTTTTATGTGCATTTGAGATTAAAAAAACAAAACAAAACAAAAAACACTCCTTTCCTGGCGTGCTCTTCTTTGGGATTCATTGTGAAGAGTTTTTTCTCTCATAACTTAGATCCACACAAAAAATGAGCAGCAAATTAAGTTCCACTATTTCACTCCTTGCTAAACCAAAACTGTCCTCACTTTTTGTTCTTGATAAATGAGTCATGAGGACAGTGTTTTTAAAAACACACGTTTTTGTAAGCACAGTAAATGTGGGCCAATGGGGCAGTAGGCTGCTGTAAGCGGAGCCGGGCAGCTGGCACCGCGCGCCGCTGCTCGGCTCCGCTAGGGGCAAAAAGTTTGCACTTGTTGACGTAGTTCAAATAGTTCCTGTTTCGGAATGTACAGAGGCTTTTCACACCGCGAGCTTCTGCCTGTCGCGTTTTGCCATCACTGCGTTTCGTGCAATGACTGCAAGCTTCATGACACTTTGAAGGCTTTGTTTATATACCGAGCAGACTACTTTTTTTGCAGCACTAGCGGTATGGACTACATATTTTCTGTCACGGGCAGCTCCGCCAGAGTTGTCAGGGACGCAATCTCTCAGAGACTGTGGCCGGGAGTTAGACATGATGAGACTGTCCAAATCCAACTGGACCATGCCGGGACAACACAAGACACCCACACCGCCCACTCCGAGACAGGTCAGTCCGACGTTTGATCCCGTTAGCCGAGAGTTTTGGAGGAGAGGAGAGACTTCCCAGAAAAGCCAAACCTCCAACGAGTTTGTCCCTCCAGAGCGTCTAAACCAAATTACCTCGAAAAATCGTTCAGTTAAGCGTTTTCTCGTTTTTTTGACTACGCGTGCAAAGAGATTAAGATGTTAAAATCTAGAAATAGATTTTAAAAGTGACTGTTAAAAACGGTGTAGTTTTGTACATGGGGTGTAGCTTATTCTGACAGTGGGCTAACCGAACTTTTTGAGTCATTTCCGCAGCTGTGTCAACAAAACTACGATGTGCGCCCATTTGTGCGCCTGGTATTAGCATGGAAACGTTCAGTTTCAAGAATAAAAACATAGAAATATTTTAAATTTAAATCTTGCTCAAACTGAATTTATCTGACTAGTAAGACAATGATTGTCATGTTTTCCCAAACGAATTAACACATTCACTTAAGCGTGTTAATTTAACGATTGAATGAAGTTTGCAGCTCAGACACATTGCATGCTTTTGCTGTAAACTAGCTCCCTTGTCAAATATGACAAAGAGACGTTTGATACATTATTAGTGTTTGAGTCTGTGGTGTGAAAGTGGCCACACACTCCTGGTAAGTCGATGTGTGTCATTTTCTGAGTATGCGTGAAGCTGGAGCTGAACACGGGGTGTCAATGCGAAGAGATTGTGCAACACTTGCTATTGCACACACTTCCTGAACAGTGGCTTTAAAGGAATTTGGATCCCTCTGCTTGCTTCCCTTCCTGATTTCCTCTTCTGACCTGAAGTTAGCTCATAAAGTCCGTGTCCACTGTGGCTACACTTTCCCTCAGTGTTGTTGTGCGGACACGCTGCCAGTAACAACTGAAGCATCCCAAATATTTCACATCAGCAGGCAGTGCATGCTCAAACCATCCAGCCAGTGAGTGAACAAGCATGTCCTCAAGGCTTTTCACATCGGGAAGTATCTCCATGTTAATGAAGATTGGATTTCTTTTTACCCCGTCTGCTCTGCCTCTCACACATATTTTATTATGAGACACCCCCCCCCCATCCATGCCTTCTCTGACTTTGAATTAATGGCAGAGAGTTGTAGCACTTTTAAAATGAAAAACTGAAACAAATCCAACCTCTGGACTGCAGGACCCATCGAAATATTACACAGAATGCTTT
>JAQNCA010000030.1:23465335-23480512 GCA_029783725.1 Acanthurus tractus
ACACTCTCACCCTGCTCTGGTTTAATGTACAGGGGTTAGCAGCTCATGCAGAGTCATCAGGCTCCAAAGCTAGGTGTCAGGCAGGTTAATTGTTGGATCTAATTAGGACAAAGATTAATCAGATGCATGCTCTACTGCTCTCAAAACGCCACAAATGGCAGGCGGGTTCATTAGCAGTCCCTGTGCCTCTCTCCTCCAGCAGCACATTGGACCGCGGGGGCGGCTTGTGTCTGCAGGCTACAGCCCAACTCAGGAGACAAGAATGAGACTAACTAGATGTTGAGTCAGGTAGAGGTACTGAAATGATGATGTTAGAGACGAGGGTGGGCAGCGAGGTGGTAAGTAAACCATGGGTGGGCAAGGCACTGTCTGACAAGTTGAACACTGATAGGCCCAGTGGCACCGTCCACACTCTGCTTGATTTCACCTGTGTGATCCTCACCCACCAGAATGACTGTCTGGGCTCTGAGTGCTGTAAAAGGAATGAGACAGCACTTTGTGAGTTTATATTACCTCAGGCAGAGACATTCCTTTGGCTAGTAAACTGTAAAACTCACATTTCATCTTTAGTTTAATAAAACTGTTGCTTTTTGTCGCTCAGTTCCTGTAAGTCTGTGCAGTGTTAGTAATGTTTTTGCCAGAGAAAATAAGAGATCACTCACATGTGACTTACTGAGACAGGCTTGCAGTCTCCTCCCGTGTAAGCTATCTGCTATCACATGACCGAAGTTCTACATTTGAGGCATGTGATGACACCTGTGGCAACTCCATCTGCAGAATTAAGTGTGTCAGATGTGGTTTATGGCTGCAAATAAAGATAATTTTTTGTTATTAGATTAGTTTGCCAGTTATTCTCTCCATTAGATTATTCAATGAATCCTTTGTTCCGTATAATGTCCTAAAATGTGAACTGCTTGTTTCCTAGACCAAAATCTTAATACCCAGATTTTCAGTTTACAATCAGATAAGACAAGAAGAGTGGCAGATCATCACACTTGGACAGCTGAAACTAGCTAACTTTAATTTATTTTTTGCTTAATCTGTTAAGCAATTAATCAGTGATTAAAAAAAAATTCTATTAGAACTTCTGTTGATTAAAATTTTCAGTTTAAATTTGGTTAAAAGATCCAAGTGTTTCATCACAAGGGGATCTTTTAGATTATTTTTTTGCATATCAGTGATGATTGATTGAAAGAGAAGAAACTCAAACTGTCTCTTGCCTCCATAGAGACAAGTAGACACAGTATTTGCCTTATGCGCATGTAAATTAGCATGTCAGCACATTTAAAGGCTTTTTTAATGGACATCTTCAACTGGAGCGTAAGGAGGCTGTGCTTAATTACCGAAAGCAGAGTACTTACAAGTTTGCATAAATGACTTGAAAGGTCTGTGAGAGAGCCCTCCAGCCCTCTCTGATTTCACAGCAGGACGACACTGAGCTTTTGCAAAATCATCGGGACTGTGTGTCATGTGAAGTCTGACATCACATGGGTGGTCAGTGAGAATGGAAAGTTGTTACTCTGTCTTCACAGAGGGAAGGATGAGTAGTAAAGAGACAAAAGTAGGGATACAGTTATGCTCTCTGCTGCCTAGACAAACATGACAGACTATGACATGCAGAATTATATTGTGAAGGCTGTTTGGCATCTTCTACTTTTCTTGCTAATGTTGACATCTCGCAGCTGTCTCAGGTATTTGTTTTGCCAGCATCGTTGACTCAGTCGTAATCGCTTTGAAAAGAGTGACTGCAAACTACTGCAGGCTTACCTGCGAGGAGGCAAAATTTAAGACATAAAGAGAGATTACAATGAACCGTTAGATACACAGTGGCAGCTTTTGAGGAATCTACTGTAAACACAGAATTGTCACACCTGCAGGCATTGAAAGCGCGCTATAGCACGTCATGCCTCTGCAGATCTTCCTCAAATCAAAAAAGGAGAAATTCACTGTAGAAACCGGTATTTTTTATGGCTTTTGTATCCTGTTAATGTTCTAGCAACCCCTCAGACCAAACTTATCAACTTCTTTGTGGATTTTGACTTGTGTTATAATATAAGTGATCCAGCCTGAGCTTAGATCTGGACTCAGCGTTTGAGCCAAGTGACCGTGAGATCACAACAGATTGTCTGCCCATGTATTAATAGCAGATGATTCACCAGTGTCACAGTGTAAGAGCTGCTTTGTCCCTCTGACATTGAACTCCTCTCAGCATCTCTAAGTTCTCTCCATCCCCTGAGGTGTTCACTTATTTGTCACTGTTCTTGTTCACCCTAAGGCTGACACTGACTCTGCTGCAATTATCGGGATGATTCAGAAAGTGCAATCTGCTGATGCTCTCAGCACTGTAATAGATGATTTTAATCACCTTAATGTCCAAAAAGTCCTTGAGCAGTTGGTCTCAGCATGTCTCTCGCCCTGCGAGCCATCACAAGAGTCTCCTGGGATCTGTTATGGCTCCGTCAAGGAAAGAGAAGCGGCAGGAGTCACAGTGGGATCACTGCACCTTGAAGAACTGGGAGTCTGAGCAAATGACCGCTCCTTGACTTATCAAGGGTGCTTCGCACACACAAAGTGGACTTTGTTTCAAGAGCCAACAGTATCAATGACCAGACTGACACTTTGTCTTTCTCCATCTTCGCTAGAATGATGACAGTCTGTTCCACCAACAGGAGAATGCATTTCTTTCAAGGAAAACTGAAGAGAAGAGGACAGTTTAGAAGTAAATACAAATCCAGATAAAAATAGAGACATAGGGACTAAGCTTAGTCCCAACACATTTAGATCCATATGAGGATGAAGCAAACCTGACTGGAACAGATAAAAAGACATGAACCAGGGTGAGAAAATTTAAAGGATTTAAATTAGACATAAATGTGGCCAATGAGATGATTAGCACTAGACATTGCTATTGGCATTTTTTAAAGTCAGTGAAAGATACTTCAAACAGCACATGTTTCAAAGAGGCCAGATGATGAGCACAAATGTTGAATAGTTGAAGTTTAAAGGTAATTAAGACCAATTCTGAGTGACTCAACATCATCTCGTGTGTCTTCACCACTCCGGCTGAAAGGAGAACTCGGCCTGTATACATCCTCATATTAAAGGATTCCACACCTGTGATGGTAATTTCCCTACTAAGAACCTCTGAGAAATAAAAGCGCACACTTTAGAGGAGCATGAGTGTGACGTCAGCTCGAGTTCTCTGAAGGGTTGTTTTGAGGCTGCGATTTGGGTTTACCACATCTGAACTTCCTGATCATAGCTTTTCTGAGACGACGGACTCTTCTGAAGAGTGGCTCTGTTATTCATGACAGGGAACGCAGCTCTTTCATTTGAAGACTGAAATTGGGAGGATTTGCTGTCTCTTATAAGCTAGTCACCAGGGAGCCGTGTGAAGAGACGGTTGATCAAGTGTACAGATGATTGCATTGCTTTCCAAAAGGAGGTTGGGGAACACCCAGTGACGTCATTTCACATGGTGAAGACTATGAAATTGAGCAACTTAACTGAAGCAAAGGCAAAGGCAACTATCGAAACTCTTCAAGAGTTGTCGAGATACATGACAAAAACACACCAGAAATCAGGGTTCTGCCTTAAATAGTGTAACAGTGTAACGTTAGTGTTATAATCCAAGGATTATCCTGTTTACATTTAGTTACAAAGCACTAAAAGTAATCCTAGCTTGGTCAAAAAGCGATAACGTGTTGGAAAGCGAGAGCTTAATGTAGTCTGAGACGGTTGTTGTGAGAACAACTGGAGCCATTCTCTATTGTTTCTATCAGCTGAGTTTTCTGTATGACCTCTGTCCTCTGGGCACAAAGTAAAAGGCTTCAACTTCAGTAGAAACTAGCACTCATTAATCTCAACCGACTTCAGTCAAGCATTAGGCTAAATGCTTTTTGTGTAAATAATTAGTTTTGCGACACTTAAAGTCCAGTGTGTAGAACGAAGGGAGATCTATCTGTAAAACATGGCAGAATTTAATTTTCAAAATTGCGTTTGCATTAGTGTACAATGAACTGAAAATAAGAATTATCATGTTTTCATTAACTTAATGAGCCTTTCATATTTTTAGAGGGACTCCGCTGTGTTAAACTAATGTGTTTCTACAGTAGCCTGCTTTAAAAAAAGTGAAACACTGGCTCCAGGGGGGGAGGGGCTTTTGCAATTTTTTTGCACATTTTGCCCGCATAGGTTCTCGCCATTTTTGGATGTAAGGGGTGAGCTGAATGACATCCAGTGACATGCAGTCTGCAGCTTCACCAGCAGATACCACTAAATCCTTATCTAACTTTTAAGTATTGAGTCATTGTCCAGTGTCACGGGCATATGCCATTGTTAGTCATTATTTGAAACTATGAGAGGTTTTCTTGTTTCTCTTTTTGTTATGCTAGACTTGTCATTTGGTGTAGTTTGATTCCTGAATATAAACAACAATGCTGCTTTGGTTGTGTTTTATTGGGAGCACAATTAATTATCTTGCTTTTTATTGCTGGTGGTTGTGTAAGGCTCTAAATGTCATTGAAATGTTGGCATCTCAATATCTGAAGTTCTTAACTACACAGAAAATTCAAACTTATTTATTAAGGTGTCCTTTGAATGAGCTCAAAATAAATTTGAAAATTATGTTACAATGATCATTTTATGGCCTGAAGTTATGATGCATGTTTTCATGTGATTAGAGAGCTACAGTCTGATTGGACTTCACCCCCTGCAAGCTTGTCTGAGCTGAAGATACTGCTCGAGAGTGGGAACAATGAAACACTCTCCTGAACGGGTAGAGGCAGCCTTTCCCTCTCTAGATATCAGCAGTTCCATTTATGTACCGTATGTAAACTTATGGAGAAATGATTTGCTTAAATAAAGTTATCACATGGTTTTCTGTAGTTAAGCATTGGGACATTCAGCCATATCTCTTTCTGCCTCTTTCCCCTCCCCCACGTTTGCTGCCTTAGCATGCCGGACTGCACAGTGTCAAAGCCATGCAACTATGACTTGTTAACAACTATCAACAGCTGAATGTCTGCTGTAGATGCAGTGACAATACTTTGTCACTGCATGGTGCGAAAACCACGGATAAACGATCAGTTTACAACAATGGACAGTGTTAAATTCTGGGTTTGATGACTAACTTTTTGTTTGATAGCAAACATTTTTGACTGTTCTACTTGACTAACCTCTTTTCGATGCTGTGCAAAAAATAATTTAAACAGAGTGTAATAATTTTCTCATCCTTTAGTATATGTAGTTAAATGAAAACAGTACAAAAGACAATATCTAGCATGTTATGCTTTATTTTTGTAGATAGTTTGAAGATTTTTGCAGATATATGCTCATATTTAATTCTCAAAAACATCAGTAACCAGTGATAGTAGTGTCAGTAGATACAAGGAAGGATAGGGCGGGGTTTTCCGCAAAACACAATTGTATAAATGGTGTTTAAAAACTGGCTCAGGAACATTTTAAAAAGCTGCTGTCAATAAACACAGGTTGTTTTCAGATGACTGCGTCTGTTTTTTTTTTTCATGTTTGACACAGCTTTCCAACTTTGTTTGAATCAGGGTACTTTTAAGGATGATACAGTAAAATATATTTTTATTTTAAACTAGCGTTTTGTTTACTTAATTAATTTCTAGTATTGGTTTTTTGCTGTCATTTAGTGACGAGCTGTTTCAAACAACTTTGTGAGACCAACTTTTACATAACCAGTTTTTACAAAACAATTCAAAGGAAATAGCGCAGTTTCAGTAACTGCAGAGGTAAACTAGGCCCTGAACACATACAACAGGGTGAATAACAAAATGACAAACAGCAGTGAGGTCAATGGCCATCTCTCCTTTTTAACTGTCTGTGAATATTTAACAAAGAACTCTGTTTTGTTTGTTTTTACCTGAGGTTTTACGTGTGTGATTGACCTGGTTATTACCCCGGTCTAAGGTTAAGGGCACTTCAAATGGAAAATTCAACTAAGTTATCATTCTCTTTTACTTCCTCTAAGCTCGCTGTATTGTTGAGGATAAACATTTAGCACCAAAACTATATTGCTTTGGTGAGAGGTGGTTCATCAAGTTGTCAAGTCTCGTCCCCCTGTGTGTGATAGTCATACATATGGATTTGTGGAGATGCTGTCTTCATTTTTCCCTCTTAATCTCAGCAGGCCTGTCTGAGTGAATGGAAAGGGAGCTGCCTGTGTCTGAAATACAGCTTCTGTTTGTAGTTATACAGGAGATGCACTTGTACAGAAGAATTTTACAATACTCATTTTGCTGACTGCCTTTATTCAGAGCAGTAATGGTAAATTTAAGTACATGAAACAAAATTGTTTGAAATATAAAATGTTCAATTGCAATGAAAAGTGATCTGAAAATTAACTGATTATTTAGGAAAATATTCTTTAGTAAGAAAAAGACATGCTCCCATGCTTCCAGCTCTTATAAAACCAAAGCATAGATCTGAATTGTGTTGAAGGTTTGCTTAGATTAGCCACCATGAGCTAACAATAGCTAATGATTGAGGCGGTTTAAGTAAGGCTGTAGCAGCAAAACCTCTGACTCTATTGAACTAAATTAGCTGAGTTTTACTCATTATTTATATGAGGAAGAATGAGTTATTTCATTTGATGTTGGCTTTTTTTAAAGTGACTTAAAAGTACATAATTTCTCCCTGACAAAGCATCGCTTTGTGAATATTAAAAAGAAAGATGACTCATTCTTATAATACAATATCATATTAATAATCTTACAAATTATAGGTTGAATTCATGAGCAGTAATTCATTTTCAGTATCATTTACTGAGGCTATTAGCAGCTACAGCCTTTTTTTGGTCTGGTACGACAAGAGGAAGAGGATGGAAAAAATAGGCAGATGTTGCTTTTTAACTTAACAAAACTGAGCAAGTTTATAGCCTCATGACTTCCTGTGCTCTTTTGATATTCCATAATAGTCTTTAGCATCACCTCCTACCACAGTAACTCCCGTTTGGAAAAAGCTAATGGACTGAGTTAATCTCCAACAATAGATTTGTAAATTTATGAAAGTTACACCAAAGTATACCTCTGTATCTGCATTTAGCATTTACTGCACTATTCATACCTTGACTCTTGAACTGAACCTTTTGCTTTTGGCTCAATAAGAAGATCTGATAATGCAGAGTTTGTGTTTCTCACAGCTGAGCTCATCACTTCTCCTGCTATTGATTGGAGCTGTAACCGGAGAGGTTAGTGTTGCTGCCGAGATGCAGAGTGCCAGGGCTCCATCGGGCAACGTAAACCAATAAACACGCGTTTTTTGTTTTATCGCACTGGTGGACGACACAAGTGGACTTATGCCAAACCATTTTCTGCCATCTGTTTCCCACCAAGCGTTTTCTCTTGAGGCAGCCCAAGTATTATTTCATTAATTTAGTGTGATTATATAATAATAACCACTGAACCTTTTATACTTCATCACACATCAGTTGAGTCACAGCATTGCATTACTGCCATTGTAGAGATGAATCACAGAGTCGGTGTGGAAGCTGCAGCCAGTGTACATTATGTATATGTATCATCGCCATCGATCCGGCCAGCACAGCGTTAGACTTCAGTGATACCATTCATCATGTCCCCTTTACCTTCCCAACACACACACACACACACACACACACACACACACACACACACACACACACCCTCCCACCCTCCCACCCCCAACTTTGACTTGCAAAGAAATATTGCTTAAAGTGCAATAACATTAACGCCAAAGGTTGAGGGAATCACAATGTGATTAGTAGGCCTGGAGTCGGAGTGCATGTGACAGCACAGAGGAGGAGGACGGGAAGTCTGGAACTAGAGCAGGACTTCCTGTTTTCAGCTGCTTTAGATGTGGATCAAAGTGCTTTCTTAAGTTTATATGTTTTAGTGAGAGACTGTTGTGAATGCAGTTTTATAAAGGGGCTGCACAGTGTTAAAGCCCAGCAATTATGACTTATTTGCAAAAACTACTCATGGCTGAAACTCTGATATAGTTACACTGACCTTACTTTGTCACTGCATGGTGCAAAAACCACAGATAGATGATTAGTCTACAGCAGTGCACAGTGTTCAGAAAAAGACTGGAGTCCATTTTAGAAAACCTAGGACATTTAAATTTAGCATAGTCTTCTCTTACATGTAGACACTTAGTCCAGCAGTTGTGGATCATACAGATCTCTTTTTGAAGAGGTTGACCTCTTGGACCTCCAGGAAGTAGTAAACAGCAACAATGGTATCATCATGATTGTCAAAATAGCAACATCTGATCTTTATCTTCATCTTGGTAAAGAGGAAGTAGCCAGAGGTTGGATGTTATGGGAAATTAGACCCTCATTCCTAGATAGCAGCCAGCAGTGTTCCTCTTGCCATCCTCCTAAACCAGAACTTCTTAACTATTTCCCACAGCTGTATTTAGAGGTCAGTGAAGGGGTGTATTAGTATTACTGTGAGCCCTTATGAGGAACAGAGGCCGTCACTTTGCCTGTGAACCTCAAAGATTGGGCTTTCTTAGGAAACTCTGGGTGTTTCCATTATTTGATTAGTCTTTTTTTCTGTGGTGGACCCATGTCTCATCTATGTTTATGAACTGCTGCAGCATGCTCTTAGGAATTGTCTCAAAATATAACAAGATCACCCACTGACATGATGTGCAGAATCCACTTGTCATCTAGGCCAAAGAGTTTTGCGGCCCAGCAAACTGACCTTGATGATTTGGAGTTTGTAGTTAATCAGCTAAATGTGCTCTATACTTGTAAACAGTAACAAGAACAAAACTCTGGATTCACCATTGAAGAAGAACTCCGACAACGTATAGTTTTCCAATATCATTTACAGTATGTGATGAGACTATCAGTATGCTTACATGGCATTGCTAAGTAATGGTTAAGTCAACAGCTTCAGTGATATAGCTGATAATGGCTAGTGTTTAATTGTGGTTAAGGAGAGACAACCAAAGTAATTCTCCTTTTCACAAAACAATATGATTTGAAGCCATTTGCCACAAGCTGAAGCTGCCACTGTATCATACAGACAGGTTTGTCTTTGTTATTTCTTTATTTATTTTTGAATCACACCTTTCCCTTTCAGTCAGCACCAGGTTCGTCTCCATGGAAACAGTCATGTACACACTGTCAGAATATTAATTAAAATGAGTGTGTGTTAGCGCTAACACACCTCGGCGCAGACCAGTGTCTGGCTTTTGTTGAGAATGTGGAAAGAGAATCATCTTGCAGTGTAAAGAGTTTAAGCCGCATTACCAGCCACACAACAGGAGTGTGATTAGCCGACATGGGGAGAGTGTTAATGAGAGGACAGGGCAGATCCAGGGCCTCCTGTTCTACCACACATTCACACACACACACACACACACACTCAAGTACACACAAAACTGCAGCTCAGCAAAGTTTCTCATAAAAGCTGAGTGGTGTATAGGCCGGTCCGGGGTGGCTGGCAGTGTAATGTAGAGCTGAGTGGAACTGAGAGTGTTGGCAGAGGGATGTTGCCTGTCACACTCTGTTCTCTGTGTTTAAGTTGACAGCTCCACTAGACCAATGTATGTATATTCATTACAATGGAGAGATTACAGCTTATGCAAGAACTATAGTGGAGCTATACAGAAATAATGGCCTGTTTCTGTTGGCACTTTTGTTCTATTCACTGGTATTCAAACGTCTTCTGACACAATAGGAATGTTGACACAGTTGAGTCAACGTTTGCTGTTGTTGGTATGATACATTGCCATTATTTTCTGACAACTTACGGTGGGAGAAGTAGTTAGAGGATCCATAAGTGTGATTACTTTCCTGCAGGTTTGTGATATTAAAAGTATTAAAAGTCTTCAAAAAAATAGACATAGCTTTAGTGAATGTGATCTGGTTATTAATATGTATTACAGCTCTTTTCTGAGTGGCCCCAACTTTTTCTTTTTTTTAAGTTGATTGTTTTATATTTTTAAAGATAACGACAGTATTTACAAGATAATCAATTTGCATGATGACCCGTCATGAAATGGAGACCGTGTGTGTCTGGCTGTGTTTTTTTGTCTGCTGCCAAACCCAGAATGAGAGATTACACTCCCAAACAGCATGATCAGTGTAGCATCCACACACAGGCCCTGGCACCAGCAGGACGCCACAAACACCATCTTAGTATTTGGCCTTTCAGCTCTCTGAGTCAAACTACATTAATACACTGCCTATTGTAAATAATAATGCGCTGTGGCTGAGATGCATAATATATGATCACTCGATGCGTTTGAGAAGGAGACCCGTGAAACTTGTTGCCCCGCTGAAACTATGTGTTAAGATAATAGCACTACAAGCTTAGCTTTAAAGCCAGAGTTCATCACTGTGATAGTGAGCACATTTTATGCTTGTTTGTGTCTTTTTTTATTGTTCTGTTTTTTGAGTAAGCATTTCATTGCATATAATGACTGATGACAGTGTTTTCTCAGTCTTTATATTAGAAGTACCGACTCCATCTATTTCTCTTAGCCAATAACTGTGACCGAACTATCAGAAAGAAGGGTATTCACAATATGTGGTTTTTGCCTCTGCACTATGCACATTCCTATAAAAGTGATATCAGAAGCAGCTTACGGAGACATCAGAAATTTGTCTAAATATCCTCATAAACCCAAGCATAAACTGAGAAGATTTGGTGATCTAAGGCTGATGTCAGTTGAAGTTTTTGATGATAACTGAGCAGAAGTTTGAGCTGGCACAGTAGTTGTCTCAGTCCTAATGAGCGAATCATGTCACACTACGTTTTCCCCTCAAGGCAGAAAGCAAATGGCAAAGCAATATTGTTTTGTGTTGTAAAAGAGCCTTGTTATCTCATTACGTGACATATAATATTGAATTTCTGATTTAACTGGCATGCAAGCTTGTTCTGTTTTGAAAATGTGTCCACAGCCGGCATCAGACTGTAATAAGCAGACATTGATGTAGCCCAATTACTATGATACCAACAGATGTACAGTCATATCTTTCTTTGTTTGCAATAATGTCTAGAATTGCAACAATTAAAGTCTTTCATTCTCTTGGAGGAAATATAATAGCCAAAGTGCCCAATACATGGCAATACAAGAGCTGGACATGATAAAATGAGTAGTGCAACAAATATATGTTATGTTATTAAATGGTTTTGGTGTTAAGTTAAAAAGTTATAAAATTAAGCAAACATGTCCTTTGCAGGTTGTCTGAGTTGTCCCCATTTTAACTGTTTATTTTGTCTCGACAACAATCACCAGGACTTTCAATTTATAATGAAATGACACAGAAATAAAACTGAAATCTGCACTTTGTACGGTGTTTTTAGACGTGCCAGTGGCATGGCTCTAAGGATTATAATGTCAGTATGTGAAAGCTTAAGCTCAGATATAAAATATGATGCAGAAGTCCTCCAGAATGACCACACAGCTGAATTAACAACTCTGTGACACGTTCTAATGAAACACTAACTATTCTCAGCTTCATAAAGCACAAAATTGGTGTGTGTTACGGGCCTATTGCATTATATTTTCCAGGTATTTCTGGTATTGTGTCCAACGCCTGTCTGCCGCAAACTGCTGTGCTGGCCCTTCCCTCCCTCACAAAGTTTTGAAGAAAGTCTTCTGCTCTTTAACTAGTCCTGCACAACACCTGTTTGTGGTGCAGAGCTTCTGCCTCTCTGCTGTTTTGGAGTTTTTCTAAAAATAACATCTGGGAAGGTCTGTATAGCCAGCAGGCAGGGAAAACAAGGGAGCAGAGGGAAATTGGCTGCCTGTGTATTCTATCAGACCATGAGGGAATGTTAGTCAGATAGTTGTTGACTCTCCTATTCCCTGCCTGCTTTGGTTTGTCATAGCTGTGTACAAAGTGAGGAGAACTATATATTTAGCAGCCGTGATTCATTCTCAACAGACTGCATGGGTACAGAACAGAACACGTTTATGGAGTCAAATACAGAATCATTTGCATTTCACTCTTATCTAGAATTATCTGGATTTCTTGCATTTCATGACAGCTGTTGGATTTGTTAATTGTACGAATTCCAAAAGGATTGAATTTTTTTTTCTTTCTGCTCATTTCTACATTTCCATCACTGTGGACAACAATTAATGGCAGATATGAGAGCGAGTAGTGGTTTTGTTCTTTACGAGCTTGCGTGTTTATGTCCTTGCAAGAGACTGTCAGAGCACAGCAGCATAATACTTGCTGGAAAAGGCATTCTTTTTGGAGGACAAAAAAGAAAAAACTAGCATTACTTGTCTTTTGAAAGACCTTTTCCTTTCACTGGGAAAAAATAGTTACTAATTACATTTTCATCATTGTCTTTTGCATGAAAGAAGCTTCATGTCAGAAACACAAACGTTTAGCATATGGAAAGAAAAGCCTGAAAATGAGTGGCGATAAGATGACGCTGCTCTGATCAGCAGGGCACGAGGGTTCACTGATAGTGTGAAAAATGAAATGAATCATGCTTTGGCCTTAACACTCACCAGATCTCAAAGCAACTGTACATTTACAGGACATTTGGGACAGACATGTTGGGCATTGCTCTTCACCACCATAATCCAACTGAATAAATATCTTTAGAATAATGGTCTTTCCATCGCTACAGCACCGTTCTAGAGACTTGAAGCCACTCTAGTAGCTCGTTGTAGCCCAACATCTTACTAAAAGACTTAATGTTGGCTTTTCCTTTTATTTGTTAACTGTCTGTATGTCACTCAGCAGGATGTTTATCACAGTTTTCATGCCACAGACCCCAGGTAGACATATCAAACAATGGAGCTGCAGAGAGGTGAAAGACCTCCTCTTAGAAAATTCCCACACATATTATCTAATTGTGATCATTTGTAGTGGATGTCCAAAAAGGGCAAATCCTCTCTCTGATACCTGCTGTGTTCCTGTCTCGTGGAGCGCTGTGTTGCCATCGGACCCTGGTGTGGAATATTTTTGTCACACATTTTTTCTTTAAGTTGCTCAGATAGGCATGACTTCTTGTGACTGTCTACTTCCTTGATTGGTGAGAGGCTGTCTTTGTTTTTCCTGACACACAGCAGCGCCTTTCAGTGTCTGAGGGAGTCACGCAGCTCCTCTCACAGTTGACCCAGTGTAATTGTAATACGGCTCATTAATGAGCCAAGGAAAATGTTCTTTATGGGAAACAACAACAGTAAAATAACTTATGCTGCTGTTATACTTGGTTGAACAACAAATTAGTTAACTAGCTACCTCGACTCACCTCTGTTACGAAATTTTCCCACTACGCTCTTGGCAGAAATGACTGTGTTTACCGTCTGTTTTTAACTCTATTTACTATAACTGTGTTTCCACCTTTCCGGTGCAGCCTCGGCATCATCTCTAGATCCTGCTGGTGTGAGCATTTTATAGCATGTTACCTCAATGAATAACATGCAGCGTGTCAGTGGAATGCTAAAGATGCAAAGACTGTCCACAAACTGCGTTTGTATGTTTGAGTAACATTCCTAAATTAAAAACTGAAATTTGAAATACATCATTGGATACAGATGGATCGCATGAAACAAAACAGGCTGTGATTTGTAGACTTAAGCAGCAGCTTCCCTCCATAGAAGCAGGGATTATTTAGAGACAACAGATGCTCCTGGTTGCCTGTGGAGTGGGATGAAACCAGAGCCTTTGTTACTGAAGATGCCCTGGTGCTGAGCTCCGCTGCCTGTCTGGAGTGTGAATAAAATGCCCATATCTTGTGCCACCATCCATGGTGAGGTTTAATTTTAGACCAATCACTGGCACACCATGTGCAAACACCCCTGCAGCTGCTAATACATATCTGTTATTTTCTTTAGCTCTGTTGTCACTCTCTCCTCCTCGTCTCGCTCTGTATTGTTTGGGAGACTGATCTCGTGTTAACCCTGGGTGTGCTCAGCATGCTAGTTAAGTGATTACAGATGTGTAAAAGCACATCATCCACAACAAAAGCAAAACAATGCTCAAATCTTGGTTGTCTTTGTGATCCTGCAGCTAAAAAAAATTTAAAAGGCAGAACAACAACTTTGCTGTTTGCTAACAGAGTCATGTTACATGCAGTTTGCCACACCGGCATGACCTGCAATTAAACAGAGACACACTGGATTATATTTCACAACAGGAAAGCATGAATCACGGTCATGATGTGTTGCCTCTAAACAACAAGTAAAACTCAATCATGCACAATCCACAGCCCAGGTTTGTGTTCTCCCACTGAAAGTAATCATCCTTCCAGGGTTTTCATTTGGATGCTGAATAATTGATTTGGCACACACCCACAGTTTGTGCCGCCATTGTGTTGTCAGAATTCCTTATCCTTTTTTTTTTTTTTTTTTTTTTTTTTTTTTTAGTGTTCCCCAGGTTATTTTACAAAGTACACTAACTTGGAAGTAAAGTGTTGGCAACATCAAATACTTTTGTGATTCCAAGAGGATACCTTAGTTTCAGCTGAGGTAAAAAATATATGTAGGCCATATTTGAAGAAAATACACAATAACACTTATTGCAATGAAAATATGATGACCAAGCAAACAGAAACATTCACTGTCGGATTATTGCTTCAATACAGTACTTCCCAGTGGGTTTATTGACATTGTGGTGAATCTGTATCAGTTTCACTGAATGAGAAGTGGTTTGATTTTACTTTTCTGGTTTCAGAAACTGAAACATCTCTCCTTGCAGTAGATATTTGATATGATCACAAATGGACCCGTGAAAAAAATGTACCAAACCAAATAAATGAACAAACCTAAATATTTAGAAACTGATAAGAGTTTAACCAAATCCAAACAGAAAGACAAAGTGAATATTAATACATACAGCAACAGAATTGACTATTCATTACAAAGCAGCCACAGTCAGAAAAAGCAGCCACATGACAATGATAAAAAATCAAATTAAAGTCATAAAATCTCATTTCAAAAGTCATTTTTTGTTACAAGGCTAATTTATTAAATAAATGGGAATCATATTTTCTCCCTCACCTCCAATAAATAAACACTGAAGCCAAAATTGACAGTATTTAGACAGAATATGATCATGTCATAAACGGATTTAACATCTTCAACTTAAGTTTAACACAATAATTGTAATACCTTTTTTACTAGGGCTACTGAGTAAATGTTCAGAGCTGATAGTACTACATACAAAATCTCAGAAGGTGCCAAGTC
>JAQNCA010000030.1:23482248-23511660 GCA_029783725.1 Acanthurus tractus
GGGCTGGGAAACGGCAGCTTGTGACAAGCTGGGGAGAGAGGAACATGAATGTAATGCGTACCTTGCCTCGCTTGCTTTCAGATACCGGCCAGAAGAAGACTCCAGAGAAGAAGGATGGGAGGCGCATGTCGTTCCAGAGACCCAAAGGGACCATTGAATATTCTGTGAGTAGCGCACAAGCAACTCTGCTCTTTCTGTGTTAATGTCGTTATGTGTTTTTGACGCTTTCCTGCTCTCGTGCTGCCGCTGCTTCTCTGTGTGTGTGTGTGTGTCTGCTGCTGCTGGTTTCTGTACCTCTAAGTAGCTCCAATAATATTCTGGCTGTTGTGTTTGTGTGTTGTGACGGCACCGTGTCTGACCATGCTTGGTAGCTCATTAGTGAGGTGGGAGAAGCATTTTGTGGATATTGCCAGTGTAACACGTGTACCTCTTACTCAAACTGTTTACATAAAGAGCACCGTGTGTGAGTGTGTGTGTGTGAGTGTGGACAGACATGCTGGGTAGCTGATAGAAAGATTATGGAAACAATGTATCCTCTGTGAAAGAGTCCCTGTGCAGCAGCACAATGCTCAGCTCCATTTTGCATGTTGATGTATATAGAAGGGAGAGAGGAATTGTAGCAGCTCCGTAGGTTTTCCTCCAGCCTGATCAGACCATTACAGACAAGCAGGAACTGGCAGGATCTCTATTTGTTTTTCCACTCGCTCTCTCTGCCACGTATCGGAGAGCATTCCACCACAGAGCTCACTGTGCTCGCGAATGACCTTCCAACTGCGTTGTCATTTCTATTGATTTAGCTGTAGGAGAAGGGGAGGGGGGTGAGGCAATTGAGATAGAGGCTGAGGGAGGAGAAGAGAGAGAGAAAAAGATAGAGAGAGAGAGAGAGAGAGAAGGCTCTGGTTCCCTGACGGGAGCTGAAAATGGAGCCCATCTCTGCTTTGCCTGGTTGTGTTCTTCAAATGACCCTCAAATCCAGCTGCAGTCAGACTGCTTTACCTCGCCTCTCTCTCCGTAGCAACAGTGAGGAGTGGGATTGCTGTGGCTCAGATCTGGCTGTCTGCTGGAGGAGATGGGAGCAGATGGAGGGAAGAAGGAAGGAGGAAAGGAATGGAGGGGGGGTAGAGAGAGCATGGTGTTTTGTGGTCTCTCTCACTGACATTCCAGTCTCTTTTGGCAAACATTCTGCCAGGTTTCTCTGGTTGTTTTTCTTTGGCTGCAGGAGCTGTTGTATGTTTCACTGTGATTGGCTCCTTTTCCCTATCTCCAACACCTCAGCAACACCAGCACCACCTCCACATCCACCTCCTCCCCAACCTGTCAGTCATCCAAGCCTTGCTGATTGACATTGCCCCTGTTTATCTTGCTTGGGCTCTAACAACCTGAATAACTACAGCAGGATATAAGTCAAAGCCAAAGCGCTGTGCCATGGCCCCTGAAACGGACAGGGGCCACAACAAGTCAGCGAGATGGACAGAAATGCTGGCGATAAAGAAAAATGGGCGAAATTTTAGTGTTAAGTTTAGAGGGAAAAAGGATTTATGTCTCAATCACGCTCGCCACCACCTCCACTAGATTGCAGATGTGTGATGGATGGATCGAGCACTGTCAATGATTGTGTTCCGTAGCCTGACACGCTGCAGTGGCATGTAGGGATGAGGCTTAAGGCCACTGAGAGCAGTAAAGGCGATATAACCGAGCCTCTCCCGCACTGTGGCAGACACAAGGTGGCCAGTCTCCCGGTGATTGAGAAGCAGTGTTATCTTAAACTTATCTCCGGTGCCAGGGGGATGGCCGGCGATGTTTCCTTATTTTGCTCCTCAGCAGATAGTTTAATAATCTATCGCCCGGCGCACACAGGAAAAAGGAGGGTTTCCTCTTGTGCCATCTTATCAATACAATCTCCCTCCCTATCCCTCACCCCTCTACCTCACACACTGGCTTCTCTCTCTGTCCCTTTTTTTTTTCTTGTATTGAGAAATAACCTGAGCAGCTGCAACCCATCTGCCTAGACACTGATAACGGCGGTCCATTCAGCCAAGTCAAGCTATTGGCTGACCTGCATCCAATTAAAAAAGTGTTTGAAATGTGTGGGAACAACAGAGATAAATGAAGTGACAGAAAAACGTAGGTATAGAGAGGAAAAGAGCAGCACAGAGGTGAGCCACACATGGGGGGGGCAGCTTTTACATCCTAATGACACAGTGAGAAAACGGCCAGTCAAAGTCAAACAAAGTGAGGGCTGTGATAGTATAGACCACCCATATTTATCTCCAGACACACCAACTTTATAACACCATAGACACTGATGCTCCAGTTGGGATGCTATTTTGGACTTTGCCTGAACTCCGGGGATCCACCGGGTGTCTTGTCTTGCAAATGACTATGAATAGGTTTATAGGAAAATTCTGGTTTGTCACAACTTGTCTGTGTAGTTTTGTGCCTTGAAACTGAGGGAGAAGAACTACCAATATAAGCGAAGTGCTGGCTCACAGGCAGAAAACTAGAGAATAGGGAAAGCCACTTACTCATATTTTCGTTCTTGCAGCTTTGGCCATCCTCCATATCTCTTATAAAAATATTGCATATACTAAAGTAAGTTAAAATGATGTTGTGACATGTTGACATTGCAAAAAAGAATACAGACAGGGCAAGAAAGAAGAGTAGTCACATGGTTGTTGGAAAGATAATGTGGTAAAACACAAAGCAGCCCTAAATAGCACTCCCTCAGAACATGTGGATTAATTGATGTATGGAAAGTGATGCTGTTGACCTTAAATTTTCCTTTTAGATATATTGGATAACATAAGAAGTTTGTAAAAATGTGTCTGTTCAGGACGCCAGAGAATGATTACTTAAAGACAACTTTTACAGATTATTTCTATCACCCTTCTTCTTCTTTTGCTTTATATTAAGTAAAGGCATAGCTCCTCCCAAAAACAGTGCAGTGGGGTGGATTTTTTTCCTCTGTGCTTGTTATTTGCTCTTCCAGAGATCTTGTCCATTTACTTGGACTTGATCATAATCAGTAGCAAACATAACTAACACCGCAGTGATAACATCCAAAATGTGAGAAACTGGAATTATTTTTTAATGTTGAGTCATGTTGAAGTTTTTGGCCTGAAACTCCCAGCCCACTCTCTGTTTCAGTCTATAGCAGCGCTCTCATTAGAACTGGCACAGCAGAGCTCTCATTACATTTTGTATAGTGACACTAGAGAGCAGTTTTTGGGGGAAGGACTGTCTGGATTCCAGTTTGTAGGCTTTGGAAGAAAGAAGGAGGTTGTCAGCATTCATGATGTTGTCATTCTTGCCAACAACATGAGTCAGATGAATTTATGAACTGAAAGTGTTCTGGTAGGCTGCAGTAAAGCAGTGGTCTTAGCAGTCATTTGCCCTGAAATGCATTCGCTTTTTACAACATATCATGCTGGATATCATTTCAAATATTTATCCATGCTTGCGGCATGGCTGTAGGGATGACAATGTAAGTCAGTCTTTCCCTTTTCCATTCACTTTCTTTCAGACTTAAATATCTCCTCAACTCTGTCTCGCTGATTGGTGACAATAATAATTCATACAGATGTTCAGGGTTCACAGAGGATGATCAGTTAGGACCATGTGGTAATTTTTGAATTGTCTCAACCAGTATTGGATGGATGACAACTATATTTGGTACGCACAATCATGTTTCTTTTGGGATAAACTGAACTGAGCTGAGCATTTGACCATTTGTTTTGCAGCACCACTAAAAGTACACAGAGTGGTTAAAATGACAAAACAGATGCATAAAGATTACTCAATAGACTACAAATAGATTTTTAGTTTTGACTTGATACTGAAGGGAACATGTTTATCAGCTGAACCTTTCTATTTATTTTATAAAAGTGGCAAAGCCTCTAAATTTTGAATGTTTTTTTTAATAATAGACGGATAACAAAGCTCCTTTATTCTTTAAATAAAAGAAAAATCATCAATAAAAATACCAAATAATGGCAAAATTCTGATTAAAATCAGCAAATGTCTGGTAGAAGAATAGGTAAACAAGATAATCAGAGGTAGCATTTAATACCAGCTCTCTGTACTTGACAGTATCTTATATTAAGTGCTCAAGGCGTGTTTGTGTCTGCAGAGAAAGAATATTGATGTTCAATATCTAACTGGCTCAGTTTTATAAGATTTTTATGAATGATTTGTTGATATGCATAAATGCTTCTCCACTGTATATTTTATCTATGGTGTGATCCAGATCTGTTGTGATTCCACCAGATGTGAAGAAGATGGGTTTGATAACGACAGAGCCATAGTCTTTTAGCGTCACCAGTCTGCAGGATTTCAGCTGTGCTCAAAGGAAGCAGGGTTAGCATTAGAAGACTTGTGGACATTAGATGAGTCATACACCAAGCACCAGGTGTGTGTGTGTGTGTGCGCGCATGTATAGACACACATCAGCTGCAATCTTAACTCCGCACCCTCCTGACAATCACTCACTCTGATTGCATTATTCACTGCTGGGTAGGAGAGGAGATCCCACTGTTTCAGCTCTTTCACAGCTCCCCGTCTGAGAGCAGGAGAACAAGTCAGTGGATGATGAAGAAATGATGGGATTGGAGCGGTGTGTGGATGATGATACCAAAAGGAATGGAGGAGGGGATAGAGGAATGCATATGGAGAAGATGGAGAGTGATGAATGGGTAGCTGGTTGTGTAGAAAAGCAGACTAATAAATTACAAAGATGTCTGTATTACTCTTTTACCTTGAAGCCAACAACGTTAAAGACCCAAAGAAGTTAAACATTGTTTCAGTTACGTTTTTATTTCTCAGAATGTAATGCCGGCCAGAGGAGATTAATGACTCGCGTTATTTTAACACATATTGTTAACAAGCAAGGTGACATCTCTAGTCAAATTAGCTCAAAGCCAGAGTGACAATGACCCTTTTAAAACACGTCTTATCATCACAGCCTCCCTGCACACAGTTGACCTCATAAAGCCAAGTGCAGAACCAAGTGCCTGCTGTTTGCAGGCTTCTCATTTTTAGATTTTACAAGCTTATCAACATTTACTTTATTAGTCAGCCTAACTTCAAAGCAACCATGACTGTTTAAATGTTAAATATGCATTACAGCGCCACTTATTTTCTGTGCTTTGCCTTAGAGGTTCTTTAAGGAGGTGAAGTGCCACTGTATTGTTTTGGTATTTAAAAAAAAAACGTTTTTCATGTTTAATCAACAAACAGGTGAGTCTGTCTTTTTGTGAACAATCTTACATAAGCAGGCTATGCATGTTAATCCATCATCCTGTAGTTGATAGCTAGATGTCAGCTAAATGTAGATCTACAGGGGATTCCTAAGAATTTTTAAGCATTGGAAATTCTATCTCGTCGTATCATTATGTGAAATTCTAATGTTTGCCAACATAAGCTTTGCACACAAAGGTGATGAGAACTGCCAACCGGATCCGGATAATATGCTGTCATTATAAACTTTTAAGCTGAAAACTACATAGCAGTTATCAATAATTTAGTTCTGTATTTGAATGTAATTATAAGTGTGAAAAGAAATTAAATTGGAGTTTTCCGGTAATTTACTTATTGTCACTAAATATGAACTCCAGTACATTAAGCTGGTTTTCTGGATACAGACCAACTTTGAGGTTAACTACATTAAATTTCAGTTTAGCATGTTTAAACCTGTTTTATCTCCATATGACTGTAGAACTTCTTGAAAAGATCACTTATTTCAAATATCGATTCTCATATCCATTTAATGTTATTTTGCAGCACTCAGCAGGTGCACAGCTTCAGCTATATTGTTAATGTAAGGCAATAGAAAAGTACTTATGTACGTTTGACTCTCTCCCAGAAAATCCTGGCTCAAGAAATGCTTAAGCTTTGGCATTTCAAAGCTGTAGTGGATCTTTTTTTTGCTTTGCTTGGCCCTGTGTGTGTCATCAGGCCCTTGTGCATGTGTTGGTAAATCAGTGGAAAAGCTATCAAAGCCTGAAGCAGGAGAACGGAGCCAGCAATCCATCAGAGCTTGAAAGTGAGACAGCAAACTTGTTCAGTGTCCCCTTTAAAACGACAGAATAATGTGACTTTCTCCCCCGTCTCTTATAGAAGGTCTAAATATAGGTCTTCAAACGATAAGCAAGGGTGTAGTTGCACACAGAAGGCATGCCATTAGGATAGTAACAACAAAGTCTCCATAGCAACTGTCATGCCAAGGCTGGCCATCATCCTTCATTATAAAATGAGGAGCGATAGCTGCTTTGATATGGCATTCTGGGTGATTAAACCGTACACTGATGAGTTTTATTTCCGGTTTGGTGAAGACACAGGCAATTCATTTTGTTGATTATGGTTTCGCTTTTGCTTTTCTTTAGTTTTTCTAAGGAATTTTGTGTGTGAAACTTTTTTTTTTCTCTTTTTTTTTTTCATTGAGAATCTAAGGCAGTCACACTGCAGAAACAGGTTCTACACATACCTGGGATCAGCCAACCCCTGCGAAAGGTTACCTTTAAACACCTTTCTGCCCAGTAATCTGAACACAGAGCTGTAGCCATGAGATTGCATCGCATTCCCTCTGTCGACCTTTTGCAGTGGCACCCACAGGTTTGCACTTATGTTTCATACTTCATGTTCTCACCAGGATGCCAGCAGCTCTTTAATAGAGCTATTAGTCTTTGGCTGTCCAGCCTAACTGCCTTTGTTGAATCTGAGCGTATTTTTCTGTTCAACAAGGTGACCATTAGCTGGATGTCAGTCACTCTCAAGATGGCTGCCACAGCCTTCCTCTACCCTTCTGCTCCAAAGGACAGATGTCACCCTAAGAGGAAGGAGCTTAATTATTCATTCCCAGTTTGAGATGAATAATGGGTATTATTGATCCGGAGGATAAGAAGATAGGGTGCACCTGTCATTAGCGGCTATGATCCGGATTGTGATTACTCTTGCTTTCTCTTCCCCTCCTGCCCTCGTTCTGCTGTCAATGTGTCAATAACAGGTCTTTATCACTGGGTCACATTTGTATGTCCCCTGTCTTCTGCTGCCTAATTGAGTTAGAGATAGCTCCTCTTACAGTACAATCAATGGTTGCGTGCCTCTTAGATTCGGTTAAGTCATGTGTCGTTTTCATGGTGCCTTGGTGGGTCTGTGACGTTTGAAGCTAGTCGTGTTGCTAATATCACTTGCTTATGTAAATGGATTTTTTTAAGATAAAATAGAAAATTTAAACCATTTTATTATTACATTAGTTTGTTGCCAGGATCCGCCCTCCATCTGGCCGTGCCAGTGTTTACTTTATGGAACACCAGATATATTTACCCATATTGATTGGATGAGTTCCTGATACAAGACCTACCAGAGGAGCTATTTGATATAAGAGCCAGCATCTGTCAAAGGCCAGGTTAGGCTTCAAAGTATCGTGTTTGTAGAGCAAAAAGCAGGGGTGTCTTCACCATGAAAGCCAGTATGTGACCTTATTTGCAGAACGTTAAAGAAAACCATGTGAAAACAGAGTTGAAGTAGCTTTAGCTGTGCAGCTGTGTCCTGTAGACCTGATGTCCTGTAAGCTGGCTTTGTGCTGAGCAACAGAGGAGCTGTAAGGCTAAAAATAAATAGTTCATAGTTGAGACAGTAGCAAACAGCACCTAGGGAGAATCGATGCTGTTTGCCGAAGTCACCGGGACAGAAGGCTCCGACACTGGAGGTGCCCTGCTGATTTTTAACACCTTATAAAAAAACTTTGAAGTTTCATTTCCAAAATATCAGCCATGTTTCAGGGACATCACACATGCACAAATGCTGAACAAAGCATTTTAATAAATAGTTTAAGGTTGGAACAACTGATTACTTGTTACACAAAACATGTCATTTGAATGTCAGGACTATTCTTAAAAGTTGTTTTCCTGCTTGTTTGGCTGTGCTTTAAACACACACGTGAGTCCGTGTTTTCACTTGTCATTACAGAGTCACAAAGACTTTGTCAAACTGGGTCTGATCTCTGACGCCTGCTATCCTGTTTGAGACAGGATATTTATCAAGCTGACTTGTTGTCTGAACAAACAGTATGACTCTCTTTATAGAGAGGTTGAGGTGACAAATCATGAAGGACCTTGATGCTGTCATGAGGTGTCTAAGAGCAGTTGTTAATGACACACTTAAGAGGAGATGTTTGAGATGGGGCACTAACCTGTCGAAGTGTCCCTCTTATGTCTTTTTTTGTGATTTGTCTCACTGGTTCTTTTGAGTCACGATGGTGAGACAAAGTGAGGTATTGTTTGTTTTTTTTGTCAATTCACTCCCTTGACTATTTGACTTGCTAAAATCCAAACAAATCCAAGATCAGTGAGAGTGTTGAAATGCAAGCTAGTACATAGCAGGGCTGCTTGATTAAGTCAAAAAATAAAATCATAGTCACAATTATTTTGATCAATTTCGGAAATCACAATCATTTCCATGATTATGCATTGATTTTTGAAACATTATGCATTTATTGAACTTTAAAAAAAAACAATAATACCTTAACCTTTAAATTTAATCCAGCTGAAAAGCAATTTTTAAAATAAATGTATTTTGTAAAGCAGCGTCATGGGTTCTGTCTGCGTGAAAGGTCTGAGTTTTCTCTTGCTTATTCAGCACTGAACGTGCTCTGCTGCTAGCGACACACTTTAAGCTCTGGACATGTTGTGCACACACACACATTCATCACGATTTAGAGTCGGCACATGTGCCACAAGCTGTCATGTGTGCAGGCTCTCTTCTTACACTTTCGTAGGACGTTTTGGGTCTGCCACAGTGTGTGACGGCTGTCCCTCTCTACTTTCCCAATATGACCTCACTGCCTGCTGTGTACATCTGCACGCAGTGTGATGTCTTCCTACCAGCTGAGTTGGTTTTACTTTTCCTGTTTACCAAAAAAACCTTCTTTCAACATCTTTGCTGAAACTAAAGTGAGGGAGCAGGAAAAGGGGACACTTGATTTAAACCCAAGATAAAGCTAATGAAGCACTGTGAAACTAGTGCAGCACAATAATTGTTGCCTTTTGAGTGTCGAGGTTTCTTGAGCAAATCAGTATTGAAATAAAATTCTCTATGATGTTTACATGCAGCATCGAGATAGCAACATGTTTGGCGGGATTTCAATCACCCGCATTAGTGCTGGCAATTCTTTAAGCCCTCAACATCTCAGCAACTCTGAGATCATGGAATTTAAGTCATTGTTTAGATTGTCACCACATCACATTGTTTACATTCATTTTTTTGTTTCCTTCTCTATTTGCTTTGTAACTATGTTAAGGTTTCACCTGTGCACATGGCAGACAGTAATCTGATCCCCAGAAATGCTGTTGACATGCCAGGATCACTGTTTCTGTCTGAGGTTAATGGAGTCCCATGACAAATAATGTGGAGCATGTTCACTCGCAACACATAAGTGTGATACTAGAAAAACCTGATTATAACTGTTGTTGAATTATGTTGTTGATGGAAACCCTGGTGTGTTAAGGAATTGTGGTTTGCTTTAAAACCATGGCACATTATAATTTGGACAAGTGCTGCCTTAAAATAGCTAGCAAGCTACAAACTCGCAGAAACAGCACAAATTTGCCCATCCAACATGCTTTTTTTTAAATAACACATCAGGAACATTCTTTTTTGTTTCTCAGTCCTCCATAAATACTGTGGGTAGCTGAAAATACTGTTTCCTCATGATACTCATGTACTCAAAGTGACTAAATTTGGCAGCTGATCTCCTGTGTACTATTTCTTTGAGCACTATGTATATCACACAGACTAGAACGGCCTGTGTTATTTGTGATGACTGACGCTACATTTCTAAACCTGACAGCCATGAGTCTCTGAGTTATGTCCATGTATTCACTGCTTTGGCTTTTTTTCAAATCCATTTAACTTAATCTCAAATTTGATCACACTTATGAATTAAATGCGGCCTGATAAACAAGCAGTGAATACATCAAGTTATCAAATGGCATTTTTAAAAGGTGAAAATTGTCTTCTAATTTGTTTTGTTTCGAGAAAATGATCAATTAACATTTAGTCTAGCTGAACAGTTGAATCATTCTCAGCAAGCTCCTGTTATTGTGCATCTTGACCATGACCCGAAAAACACACATTTGGATTTAAATTTGGTCTATTTATGAATGATTATATCATTTTCCCTTGCTTCACCAATAACAAGAAATAGAAATGGTTTTGTTTCTGAGCACAGTATGATTGTCAGTGGCAGTGACTGAGAGATAAAAGAAGCCTAAAGTTCTGCCTTGGGCCCTCACTCGTGTCCAGCCCAGTGAAATCCATCTGCAGCTAGTTACTGGCTTAGAATAATCCATCTTCCAACCATTTTGTGGTCATCTGCAGTGTAGTTCTGCTCACCATGCAACCTCTGCTGGTGAAGCTACTGTCTCAGTCAGCCCCGCACAGCCTGTAAACCCAATCCATACTGCATAATGCATCCCTGCTCTGCCTTGTTCATTGTTGTGCAAACAAAGTTGCACACATTGCTGAGTCAGTGAGACTGTATCCCAGCAGCGTGACTGACCTCGGATCTGATTAGTTTGTTGCTCTAGAGGGTAGGGCACCTAAACCCAGTGTAGTGAGCAATCTGGGCTCTGGTTTAACACTCCCAAGCCAGGTTTGTTGAGTAATTGTAGTTCTGTGAAAATTAAATGGAAAGGAAAAAAAAAAGCGTGTTGACAAGACTGATAATCAACAGTTCTCTGTCAGCTGCTGAGATTTCTGGATTTTAGAGCTTATTTTTAAGCATTTTTTTGTTTGTTTCAAAATCAGCAGTGGAGGATTTTGCTACAAAGTGATCACCATTAAAGATCATTTCAAAAGTAACAGAGCTGTGCTGGAAGGCGAAACATGTGACACAGCAGAATTACTGTATCACTGAACTTTCATAGTCATTAGTCTTTTGCTGCTATATTCTCTGCTGCCAGCATCTACTTTTTTTATCAAGCACCAAGAGTTTTCCCACAAATGTGCTTTCAGTCCTCTTGTTGCCTGATGTGGTGTTGCTTTGACCCTCGCCTTGTTATGGCATTATCAATTGTCATATCAAATTAAAAAAATCTACTGGGTATCAGATGGACAAACATTGAGTTAAAGTTGATGTGAATGGATTTGTGCCGGATCCAATGCAAAAAACAGTCAGCATGTGTAAGAGTTTTCTGCATGGCTCTTGCTAATTTGAACTTCTTGGGTTTAAGCTGTGGATGCACCAGCAATTCATACTTGCATTGTCACACACAGTGATTTAACCATAACTTAAGGAAATATACTATATATTTTTTATTAAGTTAAACACTGATCTCTTATGAATATAAAGCCCTTGTTGCTTAGGAACTGTACATAGTGAAGTGCGTTGTCACTTAACATTGTATCAGTCCTCACCTGGCTTTTTCCACCACAATCTAGTCCACAGCTTTACTGATCCGGCAGTGCCCTGCCTTGACCTCTGTCGCTGAAGCCCTGCTCCATTTCATTCTCAGAAGATGCTTAAGCTAAAAGGCTAAATAACACTCTTTGAATATTTGTGCTGTTAAGTGCCCGATTTTCTTGCCTCTCTGAGCCACAGGTCCTTGGGATGATCTCATATGGCTCTGCTGTTCTTGCTGAATCCACTACAGTTTTATTATTTTAAATATTTGAAATAAGATTCCACGGAGTTCTGTTTCAAACTGAATCTCGCACTTATTATCTCTCTACTTTAGAGTTTACGAAGGATTTTGACACATGAAATGCTGCCTGACACCAGGGTATTGCAGTGAAAGATATGAAAGCTTGTGATACTTCTTTTCACTATGACTCTCAGTCAGTGCTGGGAAGTGACAGGTTGTATGTAATGGAGTAACATAGTTAAGGACCAAATAAATGTAACTTTAATTAGTTACAGTTACTAAGAAAAATGCAGTGGAAATGTGGTTAAATACAAAGAGGTTGTGTACAAATACATTTTAGGGGAAAAGCTCATATTTAGAATATAACATTCATTCTGTTGCTTTGCATCTTTTTTCATGTAGGAATGAGTTAATGAGTTAACATTTCTGGGCAAAGCTTTTGATTGGTTCTCATGTTTGAATTTGCTGTGCCTCTCATCTGCCAACCAAATCAATGGGTTTTGCTCTAAGCAGACTGCCTGCAACTAGTCAACTGCGCCCAGGCGAGTGGCCATGTCGTCAGACAGACAAGAACGCCTTTCAGTGTTGGGAATTACACAATATTTTCCTCATGAAATCAGGAAAGAGCTCTAACATACTGCACAGTGTGGAACTTGTTTACCAGCAGTTGATGCTGTCAACATAAAAATGCTCAACCTCAAACCTGAGGAAACATCTGCAGGAAATTAATGTTAATACCATTGCTGACATAAAATTCATTGGAACCAAGTTAAAACCCTTATTTAAAAAATTAAAGATATTCACATGCAATAAGTTACACAACTTGAATGAAGTAATAAAAATCGATATAATTCATAACATTTTATCAGTGTATTTAGTAAAAAAATTTATTACAGGTAAAAAATAGCTTCTCATCTCTCTCTCAGTTGCTGTGTGGAGACAAAGTGATCTGTTGGTGGAGCTTGAGCTTCACTGTGTGTCACCATTGATATTTTGTTCCACTGGTTGTTAACAGCCTCTGAGCTCCAGAGTTTTCTGCTTCTTCCTCTCAGTGTTGTTCTGTGCTGACATGGTTGTGATCCTGATCATGTCATGTGTGACTGCCTCACACACAATCATGCTGTATTACTAATGTTCCAGCTTGTCTGTCTTGGTTCCTCTTACTCAACTACCTGTCTGTGACTGTGCTGTGATTGCCCTTCTGTCTGCCTGTCTGTCTGTCCATCTGTCTGTCTGTCTCTGTGCAAGAATATCCTCTTGGAAATAGTCTGTCATGTCAAGAATTTGTCCTTTTTGTGGGACTATTTACGCACAAACACACAGAGACACACACTACGAACCACTAAGGCAGTAGCATGAGTGCAGCACTAAAACACACAGTGCCATTATCTTGTCCTAATTAAACACAGCTCAGAGTCAGCCCAGGCTGTCTGGGCTTTCGGGGTTGTCTCCCCTGAGCACACTTTATTCACTCATACCATCTTCCTCAACACACACACACACACACACACAGGCTTTCTGACATGGTTGTCATCCTTATTTGGATGGTAGAAACTCCCACTGGGCATGTTAGATGCTTAACTAGTTCAGACATGTGGAGCACATCTCTGTTGTATGGATTTTAACTGGTGGAGAAGAGCGAATGCACCTGTGTCAAACTGCAGGGTGCAGCAGCTGAGCACAGAGTGAGGCCCCAACAGCCGCTTGCATGATGCGTTAAACCCTGTGACATAAGGTGCTGAATTGGCTTCTGTTTGTTCGTGTGCTTAATGTGGCACAAGATGATATGCTTTGAATTAAATGGCACAGTAGGGAGCTAAATGGATAAGTGAATTCATTCATTATCTGACCAAGGGAAACAATTTTATGTCATTTTTTCAATTATTAAAATGTCAACAGTCCTTTTGGTGTAGTCCCTCATATGAAAGGGAGGAATAGCTGCCATTCTGGATTGCATCATTTTTATCTAAATAACACTGGGTTCACAGCTGTTGTTCAGACAAAACACCATCCTCTCAGCCCAAGGCCTTAGTTACTCTTCCTACACCATCAACCTTTCCACTCTCACACCACACATATGCAGCTTGGATTGGCAATGATAATGGTTGCAGATTTACTCAAAAGAGACTAAAATCAATTGGTTCTCTCTGTTATGTAAAGGAAGCCAAGACTGCATCTTCTTAAAGAAATATCAGCCAACTCTGGCAGATCTGATAAACTGTTGTTAGCTAGCTGGCTTTTTAATGTTAGCATCACCAGCTGGTTGACAAAACATTAGTCTGTTGTCTTTTAAATAATTCCAATTAACTTGGGTATCTTGTTAAAGGGCTCTTAAATATTCACTTGATGCTCACATACATGCTGTCATGCCAGAGGGTTAGGCTAAAGCCAACACTTATATATATCAGACAAAAAGTCACTGTGATTTATCAGCAGCAGCTTTATAGACCAGATAACCAAGAGTGAAACAGATTCCCAGACACAGGTGCAGTAAAGAAACATTGGTTGGTTTTGCAACAATGAAAACAATGACCATGGAATACTTTTGGTGTGTTTCTGTACATATTGAACATTTTTAGCACTCGTCAACAGCACTACAGTAACGATAGCTGTGAAGATGTTGGTCACCACAAATTTTATGTTATTTTCTTTATTAATAAATAATAACTAGGAAGAGAAGGAATCATTTTGCAAACCCTAGTGGTTTACAAGATCACACAAGATTGCTGCTGACACTCATGTCAGTTCATATTTCTAACAGCAATATTTCTTCCTCCTGGGAATTTGTTCCTGGTCAATAGCTGACAGCTTTAATTTACATAACATTCCAAAATCTAGATGTACAATCAAGATGCATTAAAGCCCTTTAAATAAATAAATTTCCAGCTTTGCACAGTTTTTCAGATTTTTCTCTCACTGTTTCTCATCATCTGTGTCACATCCTCAAGTACAGCTGTAAGAAATTGCCCTGAGCAGAAGCAGAAGTGTGATTGTGTGTCCTCTCTCTTGTTTTTTTGGCCCAGGTGGAATCGCGGGACACGTTGAACAGCATTGCGCTCAAGTTTGACACCACACCCAACGAACTGGTCCAGCTGAACAAACTGTTCTCCAGAGCAGTGGTGCCTGGCCAGGTGTGAACCGCCGTGCACGCCTTCACTGATACGTTTGGCTGCATCACTTTATTGCTTTCCCACAGCCTCCTTAGATCTACAGCATGTCACCGACCATCCGGTTTTATGACTGTTTTGACAGCTCATGATGCATAATCAGTGTTTTGCCCTTTATCTCACATCACTCAGCATTTTCTGCAGTGCAAATGTGAACTTAGATGGAATAAAAATGTTGGTACAAGTTTTTTGGAACATTATATCCAGCATGTGTTTATCCTCCTACCTCTCAGAGCAATTTGCTGACTCACTGTTCACATCCCAAATGCCTGTATCCGCTCTAAATTCCCTGCTAATTACAGTGTCACTCGTCTCATTAAGATACAATTCATTGCAAAAGACCTGTTTTGTTTCTAAAAATGTATAATAATATGTGTGATCCCTATATTCTACCAAGGATGCTTTAGTTCCGACAGCGTGACACAAACTACCCATCTTTAGCTCGCTAAACACACTGCCAGCTTCCCTGGCTTTCGTTATTCATCTTTTCTTTTTTTTTAGCCAAAGACCCAAATCTGAAATTTGTTTTTTAATGGGGGGAAAGTGAAAAACATCCAAAACGATATTTTGTATTTCTTGGCCTCAAAACGAAATCCGGACGAATGGAGACGAGACACATCCGCCAATCCCGCTGGCGTCCCCCATCTCAGCTCTTGGCAAACAATGCTGAGTTGAGCGGCATCCAAACAGTGAGGTGTAGAGAGCATTTATTGAACCATCAGTCCTCCTCTCCTTCAGACGCAGACGTTACAACACAACAAAACAGCTCATTTCTTTTACCTTAAACCTGTGTTTGGATTTAACCAAACCAATGACAGCACTTAAGATATTTTATTGGTCCAATTGCGGAAATTGTGACTGTCTTAGCTGATGTGGTTTATGTTGAAAAAGTACCACTTTTTACAACAAATTAGTCGTGGAGAGCTTTTCCTGCCCTGTGTGTGATTTATTTTTAATAAAAGACTTTATTTAGAAAGCCTTTCACAGCATCAATTCTCGTCCAACTTGCAGCAAAAAAGCTAATGAGTCTAATCCCTGAAAGGTCAAACAGTTCCTTAACAGCTAGCCTTGTCCCTTCTCCGTCATTTCATCACACAACAGATGGAGGTAAATGTAATCATGGAAAAGACACGCATCAACTGCGTCAACACTGTATGTGCTCTCGCTAAATGAAAACAATCAGTCACCTTGTTTCTACCAATGCTTATTCAAAGATGGTTGTTTACTATAATGACAATCACTTTGCCTTTCTCTGTTTGTCCTTGTCAGTAGCATTAGGCTGTTCACATGATTTCATTTTATTTGTTGTTTCACACTTGTGGTTGGACTGTGTGTATATGTGTGTGAGAGACATTCCCTTTTATTGCGCCCTGTGTGTGTGGTGCATGTTTGGTGCACAAAGGCAGTGCCTGTGTAAATACAGAAATGGATTGTGTTTGCAGGTACTGTACGTTCCTGATCCCGAGTACGTCTCCAGTGTTGGAAGCTCCCCTTCCCTCAGTCCCATCAGCCCCCTGTCTCCCACCTCCTCAGAAGCTGATTTAGAGAAGGTGACGGTATGTTGACCACACGTCTGATACACACACTGATCTCACAAAAATCTCACACTCAAAAAAAAGACAGGTATTTTAACCCTATTATTGTACTGCTGTTAATGGATAGAGACAAGACATGAAGGAAATATTTACCAATTAACTAGTTTAGTGTACATTTGACAGAGGTTATGGTCTTTAGGATCTCTTTGTTGTTTCATTCAATCACTTTGTTAATGTGTTACCAAAAAGTGCTCTACTACCTGGCTAATAGAGAGGGTAAACTCTGGATATAATAATTGTTTAAGGAGCTGTTGTTTTCTTATTTTTTAAGATATCCTCTTTTATAACCAATCAGGAAATTTTCAAACAGAAAAATGCCAAAGATTCAACAGAAAAAAACAAAAACATGGCATTTAAATGTAAATCCTGAAAAAAAAGTACTTCTCATTGAGGCAAGGGACTTATATTGATTCAGTTAATAAAGATCAATCTGCCCTGCTCCTAATTTTAGACTCTGCAGCAGAAACTGTTAGACCCAGAGGCATCTGATTACCATACACAGTTGCTCACGTGGAATACACACTGCTACATACACACCATCCACATAAACACTCACTTATTCTTCAACCATTGCTGTCACATTTTAAAGCTGTGTGAATCTTCAGCCTAAAGGTGAACATCCACGATGATGTGTCGGGCTGTCGAGAACAGAACAAACAACAAGGGATGCCTGTAATTTCTGAGGAAAGGTCAGAAAATAAAACTGACCCTGTATTTTTCAAGGACAGAACAGGAAGTGATGTGTGTGTGTACTGTGGATACATATGGCTAAAAGCAAGGATGTATGAGTTGCTTCTCAACTGTTAAATGTGTGATGGAGGCTGGGAAATGATTTTTTTTTTTTGCCGGAGACTATGTATGTTCTCTCCATCATGCATTTAAGGCTGTAAAAACCAAATGGTTCGCAGAAAACTGAGGTTTAGTTCAGTTTATTTGGCAGAGTGACAAAACGGACAACAAATCACACAAGTCCAAATTTTCAGTGCCTCAATAAAATCCAAAATTTATTTTCCTTTGGGGTCCTTGATGTAACGGCCGCAAGGATTTGGGGGTTAAAATGAAAGTGTCATCAAACTAACAGCAAGCCAGCAGAGTAAATATCTCAGTCAGTTGAAAGTCTTTGTGACGTTGTAGTTTTTGTTGTTTTAATTGTATTTTATTTTGAGTATATACTTTTATTTACCAACCATTTCCGCCATTACTTACATGCACTGAGAATTCTTCAGTTTGCCTTTTACCAGTGTTTTTCTCAGATGAATTCAATCACTGAAGCCCAGAAGAAGGTTTGTTTGCCTTTTTCGCCAAAAAATGGTACTGTTGTGACTTTTCCCAATGTCTCCAAAGCAGTGTGTTATACTCTCTCTGCTCTGAGTGTTAACAAAAATAACAGTAATTCAGATAACTGAAAGGGAGTAGAGTTAAAATTTTTACTATGTAGGACAAAACTGTTAGCTTTAAAAAGGAGTCAAGTTAGCTTCTTTAATGTCAGATTTACTATGTAAAACCAAAAAGTTACTTTAAAATTAAGATTTGTTTAACAACAATGAAAAATAGTTAATGTAATTAGGCACTGAAAGACAGAACAGTTTTTTTGTTTTACTTTTTTTAAACAATAGAACACAGTTTATAAAATGTTTAGTTTTTTCTACACACTGAATTTGACTCATTTTGACACAAAACATGCATTTTTATATACACAGTCACGTACTTTATGTCCAAAGAGACCATGAACTTGTGTGTGCTGTACCTGCTAATATGACTGAATTATATTCACACTGAGACTCATTGAAATTGCCAGAGAAACTTAATGGGAAAACAGTTTTTTAAATACTAGGCTGACGTGTAAAATTTTTTAAGAACAAAGTGCATGTGTGAAAAGTGCTTTTGGAAAAACTTTCAGTGCTCTTTATTTTGTATCCAAGCTGTTGCCTTATAGCAAATTTGGTTTGATTCATTATTGTAGTTTCATCACGAGGTAGCAATCGATTGCATTTATACATTGTTGTTGATGTAGCCAGATGTAAATGTATAGGAGATCACTCGCTTAGTGTGTTTTGTTGCATGTAAACATTGTATAGTGATGAGCCAGGGTCCACACCACATCCATGTATTCCAGTGTCACCGTGTTGATTCTGTGGTGGTGTTAGTTTCCCTGTGTTTCCATGTGTCCCTCCCAGCATCAGAAGTGATGCATAGTAAATGGAGACAAGCTGCAGGTTAGAGGCAGGTTGTTTGTGTCTGAAGTGACTTCAGGTCGGATGCAGCGAGCCACACACATCCTGTCCTCACGGCTCTAAGGCCAGCAGTGTGAGCAATATCCCCCAGGTAACTTTTCTGCAGCCTTTGAATGAACCAATCACTGAGCACCGTAGGAAACCCAGTAGTCCCTTAAGAAAAATGAGTGTTTGCTGGTCTCCATGGAAACAGACGTCTTGTTTTGCCACTTTTGTTCGAACATGGATGCTGCTGTCTCCATTGCAATCACTGTCACTGCTGCTCCTCTCGAGTTTAAGACACCCTCCCACCACCAGCGCTCTCATCCCTGTCTGTTAATTTCTCCACGGTTGCCAAAAGAAAGGGCCCCGTTCATTTACTACTTATCTATTTAGGTCATGCCTGCAAGAACAGGAGCATATTCTGCGGCTCTTGACGGGCGAGGATCAGAGAGAGGGGCCGTGACTGCAGAGAAATTAAGCCTTTAAAAGTGATGCCGTGTCTGATATTTAGAGCAACTAATGAACGGAGCAGCTCGCTCTCCCAGACAAGCAGCCAGGCAGCAATTATTCCAAGCAGAGGAAGTGTGCTTGGAAGGCAGAAGGCAGGGAACATTACCTCACCCAATGTGCCAACTCTGTATGTGTTTGTGGAGGCGTTGTGTGTGTGTGTGTGTGTGTGTTTGTGTTTGTGTGTGTGTGTGTATTTATCTGTCTGTGTGTGAAACTGTGTGTCTGTATCCGTCAACTGTGCATGTTTGTGTGTCTGCCTGCACATTCCCATCTCCCTCTTCCTGTTTGTGTCATTTGGTAGTCCTACAGAGGCAAGAAGCATCCAGGTGCCTTTTGGTTTTAAAACACAGGAAGGACCTTAATAACTCGCTTGGCTTCCTTTTTTTTTTTTTTCCTCTAGAATCCGCAGCATCTTTTAATTACAGGCCTATTTTGGTGCACGGCACACACATCTCAATGAGGATATTATCCAAATAAATGGTTCTGGATGGTGAAAAGTAATAGCAGTGCAGGCATAAAGTAGCTAGTACTGCTCTGATTAAGATGAGTGCCTTTGAAGAGAGTTCAGTTGCTTCTCTTTTACTTTTGGATATGAAATGAATCACAACTTGCACCAGATGTTTAAAAAGCCTATTTGATGTTTAGCTTGTTTGACGGATAATTAAAGCCATCAAACATAACAGAAGTTTTTCATCGCACAGTGTTTCTTGCATGTCTGTGGCTTGTGTCGCTGTTCATTTACATCAAAACTGAAATCACATGTATTTGTGATGCGTGTTTTTATTGAGGCTTTGATACTGTTTGACAGAGTTTGAGGAACCCACAAAAACACAAGGAATCACATTGGTGAATAGTACTGATACATTTAGTAAATGAATAACTGACCTTTAGGAAAGAGGAAATGGGACCCTACTGTCCCTCCAAGTAGCCACAGACTAGGGGTTTCTAGACTTTTTTAGAGTCTGGCATGGGGGGGGGGGGGTCCACTGTGGACAGAGTTGTTGCCATCTGCAGTGAACAGTCTTGTGAAGTCTTTTTATTATTATTAGTGTTATAGATTATTGTCACTGATGTAGCTAGACAATTTTGCATCCTCTTCTCTTATCAGTCAAGGAATTTTTGTAAATCTATTATTAGCGCTATTTTGATTTCTTCTCAGTAGATAAACAGCTACATATTAATGCTCCTTAATATAAATTTTGCTGAACAAGGACAACTTTACCCGTAAAGTAACAGAATAATGAGAAATGTTAAAAAGCAGTTCAAAGGTGAAGCATGTAGAGAAGAGCCACCGAGTCAGTAAACTGACTCAGAGTCCAGTGCTTGGCTTAACTTTTCTTATATCAGCCACCATATGCTTCTTGTCAGACCAGACTTGGTGAGATTGTAGCAGTAAAACATTTTCATGAAAAAAAATTAAATCTATCAGCTTTGCATGTGATAGAGGATAAAGTGTTTTTCTTAAAATTTGCATAGGTTAGCTTAAAGTGTCTGACAGATTTTCATTTCTCACATAGTGCAAACACCTCCATGAAAATGCTGTGAGGTTTAATTTTAGAATAGTTTAACCTATGAATCACCTGAAATTGGTTTAACCACCTCCTGTGATTTCTGTAGCATTCGTGTTTATGATATGAAAAATTGTCCTTGCTGTTTTCTCAGTCTTTTTCCTTTGCTTACCTTAAATGCCTCTATGAAGATTAACTTTAAGAAAACATCTGATGTGTCAGAGTGATGAAATAAGACAAGTGCTGTTTGAAAATTCATTTTGTACCTAAACATAAAAGAGAGAGATGAGTTTTAGGTTAATTTTTTTTTCCAAAGTCACTGAAAACTAGAGAAGATATCTTGTTAACATACATTTATAACTGACTAAATGACCCTCAATTTTCATAGAATATTTACTGTGAGATATGAACCAGTCACATGTATTGATGTGCTCTGTTTTACAGCTCAACAGTTGTGTCAGTTAGAAAGGTAAAAGTTTTATAGCACCCAGCCTGGTTGTTTCTCTCATCGAGCTAAAGGCCAGATAAGGCAGCTCTGAAGTGTCTTCATGCTCTCAGTCTGCCTGCTGGCCTGCTGGTATTGGCAGCAAAAAGTAACACATCTTGCAGGCATGGATCGTTGGCTGGCTGTCTGTATGTGTGTGTTTGTGTGTGTATGTGCGTGCATGAATGGTTAGCTGGCTGACTTTCCGGCAGGCGGTCTTGCTGTCGTTGGATTATTTGGCAGTCATGGGCTCACTGGCATACTTGCCCTCTGGTCATCTGTGTGGGCAGGCGCGTCCTCTTTGTCCTATCCAGACCCTCCTCCTGCTTATACTGATGCACACACGCACACACAGACACACACACACATGCTTACTCGCCATGGTGGCACAGCTACTACTGTGACCTTCTCTGTCTCTTCCTCTTTTGGCACCTCTATTGCCTCCCTCCTTCCTTCCTTCCTCTTCCTCTGTGGTGGGATCTAAAATTAGTGGCGGAGGAAGTAGAACCAGATTAAGTCACTCATATGTCTGGTGCCACATAAGCACATTTGCCATGATCTCCCTCATTTAAACAGGCTTCCAAAATTCACCTTAGCACCTGCGAACCCTATTTGGTTTTATTTACTTGGTTAACTGATAGGAGTTCTTAAATGAAACCTGCCTGTTGATTGTAATCATGACAGATTCAGTGTATCGGCTCATCAGAGAGTCTGCTCAGCATCAGGCAGAAATTTTGGGTGCGATAACAACATTTCAGACTGTACTAATGGACTTCTGGCTACTGACATTTGATGAATCCCAACCATTGTGTGCTCCCTCTTGCAGAACATGGCCATGCCCACAAGGTGGAGCTGTGGATTGATTTTTGATTGCTCCATGTGTCACTGTCAAGGTCAAAGTGGGGTGGCACCTGCAGATCTGCTCTCTGAAATCTTTGTCATATATACACAGAGACACATGCAACTAGTATACACAACATGTGAAAAGAAATATTGACAGATTTGTTAGAGAAATTACAATTATGTGTAAAACGTTGCCTTTCTATATTGTATGAACTACTACAGAATGTCTTCTATCGATTTAGTTCCTTTTTAACATTTATACTTCTGTCCTTCATTACCACACTGCAGACTGAATTGAGGCTTTTTTTCTTCTTTAACTGAGTGAAATATTGGTTGGAAACTTAAAGGGTATTGATTTCTGCAGCCCCACCGTCATCTAACACCGTTGCACCCGTCTCCCTTCCACACCATCAGTGTCAACCTGTCTCACAGCTTCCTGTAGAGTAGATTACTGTAAAGCCTCGCTCCATCCACCTCTCCTAAAAACCCTCAGGGACAAGCTCCTGGTGGCCCCAACTGGCCTTATTATGCCCAGCACCTCTCCTCAGCTTTTCGCACCCGAGCTCCTCTCTTCCCATTCGTCCATTTCAGTACCTCTCTGTCCTACCTTTTCTAACCCCCCCCCACACACACACACAGCGGTTACTCACAGTCTGAGGCCAGCACAGCAGCTCTTTCATCTTTGGATTTCTGTGCAGCAGCCAGTCCACTACACTGCACTGTGCTCTGTCTCTCCCTTTGATGTCACGCATGCTGAAAAAATCCTGTTTCCAAGAATCTGACTGAAATTTGGTCACTTGAGGCCACTGAAAAGTCGTGGTTCACCTCAGATGAGGGTTAAGTGAAGTGTGGTCGTCTCTGAGTCCTTCAGTGGGGTTGTGTTAGCTCATCACTGTTGTCTTAAGGCTATCTGTTATGTTGCCTTACCTTGCTCTACCTGGGTGGTTTAGCAGTTTCAATGAAAATTCTGTTCGAGGTAAAGATTAATATGTCATAACAAAGGCGTGGGTGAGTTTAGTATCATTCTTCATCGGACCTCACTGTAGCAACAGCTGAGAAAATATTGAGTGCCTTGGAGTCTGGTGGAGGACAAACACTGGTAACATATTGGAGGATTTTAATCGTGCATAGAAAGCAACAGCCTGGAAAAAGCAATATTTACTTGAAATATGTGCGGAAGCTGTGGCAGGGTTATATCGTCTTCACTTCCCTAGCCTAAAACTGTATCGATCTGCCGGCTGTATGTGTAACACTCTACCAAATAGAGTGAAATTGTTTTAATAACACATCTCAGAGAACTTTGTGCTCACTCTTTGAAGTTCTGGAAAGAAATCTTGTCATTTTCACATTGTGTGGGATTAGTAATATCATCATGATCTTATGTTCTTCCAATCAGTAGATACTATGTCAGATCTTTGACAGCAAGCCAGTTAACAACTGAAATATAAAGGAGTGAGATTTCAATTCACAGTTAAGTCAGGCATTTAGCAGATATTCACAGTGACAAACAGTACAATAAGTGTCACTATAAAACTTCTCTTTTTTTCTGTAAAACTTGGGTGTTTTTAAAAAAAAACCCAAGTGAAAATTTCTCTGCAGGGTAAATGGCCTGATGATTCAGAGTTCAATAAGGACAAATGTGCAGCATTTTTTTGGACAAGTGATTCAAGTGTCTGCAGTTATTTTAGGTCCATTAGGGTATATGTATTAACTGAAACAAGTAACAAATGCCTAACGTGTGTTTTTGTTTTGTTTTTTGATGACACTGCATTCAGGGTTTGGTCTGTGTTAAAACCAACAACACAGACACACCAGCGAATCTGTGAGGCACCGCACTGCCTTAAGCTAAATGCTAATGTCAGCATGCTAATATGTTTAGAATGGCACTGATGCTGAGTAGGCATAACGTTAGCAAGTTCATTATTCATTTTAGGGTGTTAACATGCTAACGTTTGTCAATTAGTGCTTAAGACAAACAACAACTGACGCTCATGGGAATGTTATTAGTTTTGCAGGCCTTCTTTATAAACCCCATCAATCTGAAGATCAACAAAGTGATTACAATTGATCCTAAGAGGAGGGAGAGGAATGTTCTGTACTTCTGTCCAAAATTAACAGTAATCCATCAAATATCTGTGGGTGCTAGATTAGCTAACAGACCAACATTTCCATCCCTAGAACCATCCTGCTACAATGCTGAAACTTTAAAGGCAAAAAATTGAGAAAATTTGTTTCATGAAGGTGAAAGCATCATTATATCAAAGCAACAGAGTTGTTTTTTTATGGTACAAGCAGCATGCTAAAGAAACTTTTTATGAGGGGGATGCACAGATGAGTAGTAGGTTGCTGGAGTCCAGCCGACATGCAGTGTATCACCTGTGTTTAACAAAGTGTTGTTCTTCAAGAAGCAGACAGCTGGAGGTTGGAGGGAAGAAACAGCATAAGCAGCCAATGGCAGCATGTAGCAGGAAGGACTGAGCAGCACAGGTAGCCAGGGAGGAGAGAGTTGCCACCTGATCTGTGTGAGACGTGATTGGAGGTTTGGATCAGGTGATGATTGGCTGATGCAACATGACTGTGCAAGTCCTTTGCAAAGTAAAAAAATCTTGCCAACTGTGGACTTAAAGAATTCGGAAAGCTATGAACATCAAACTTCCCCCACTGGTCCTATGCATGGGTGACTACCTGGTGCAGTTAAACTGTTGAGACAGCAAGCCAAGGGTTATTCTTTTCCAACTAAAATTTCACATCAAGAGATGAATAAAAGGACAGATTGTCAGCTCTTGACAATATGCCACCATTGGCAGCCAGTTAAACCAAGTTCATCTTGCTGTTGTTTACTCTTTTCCCTGTATTTACTCTGATTTCAGCCAATTATCAACCCACACAGCAACACAATGTACGAATACAATTGCAACAGTTCTGGCTTTGTGCAAGTCAGCAGTTGGCATTATACCAAAGGAAATCATTACCTGTCACCTTGTGCTGCCTTATAAGCCACAGTTCTCAGTTCTGATGGACAGCAGCCGGGTCTTCCCAGTCCTCTCTGAGTGGGAGGTGTGATTTGGTGTTATTTTTTGTTACCAACACATAACTCCCATTTCTCAGATGGGCCCAATTTAATGAGAGGGACCGAGAGGCGGTGTTTGTCATGCATTTCTATGAGGGAGGACGTGTTTTGACATCTATAGTTGCGCATTTTAACCCAGGTGTGTGCTGCACCTGTGAACAGAGTGCGTGTTTCTGGTCCCAGGTGTGTTCTAGCTGGTGCTGGCTGTCATTTATTGGTTGGAACAGGCTGCTCTTTTTTTCATGTTTAACCTTAGAGCTGGAGGGTTTGTTTCAATGACTCATTTGGAAGTGACTTGCCGGGAAGTGAGGCGTTTAAGTGCAGTTGTGTAGGTGAGGTGTGTTAAGTTTAAGTGGATGACAAGCGGGTTTAAACAGACGTGTTCCCACACAAAGTCCTCAGATTTAACTTCTGGGTGTCTAAAAATTTATCTGCAATAGATGCTCTCATGGATCAGTGACCCTGCTTATTTTTATTGTTTTACGGATGTTCTTGAAACTTTATTTTCAGCTGTTATCGCTGTCTCTTAATCTGTATTCCACATTTTTAAGTCTCTTTCTCCTCTCCCTGTTCGGAGAGGCTTGTTTTGGCTGTAACAGATTGGCCCGCCCCCCTCAGCCTTCCCTGGCTGCCAGTGTCTGGGCTGCTTGTGTCGGTGTGGGTCAGTAGCTGCAGGCTGTTGTCGACTGCGCCGAGAGACGGAGAGGGGGAGGTGTGGGGGTGGGTGTCAGGAGGACAGCAGACAGTTGTTATGGGCTCAGGCTCTCTTCTCTAAGCTCTTCACCGCTCTTCACTTCACTTCTCCACCGGCTTTTGACACCCCACAGGTCGAAATTCCCCTCAACATTTACTCCCACACACTCCTCTCTGTCCTCCTTTTCCCTCTGTCCTCACTCTAATCAGTCCTTCATTGCCTCCAGCTCTCTTTATCTCCTTGTTTCTTTATTTCTTCACACCAGCTTTGCCGTGCTCTCCTTTTTTATAGTTTCTCCTGCTGCGGTTTCTACATTCATTTTGTCTTTCTCATCAGTATTTCTCTGATCTTCCACTTGTTCTTATTCTCCCACCTGATCTTACTCTTTAAGCAGTCATTCACTGTTACAGATAATCCATCCTGCGGAGCTTTGTTCAATCAATGAGACAACATTCAGCTCTGTCCTACGAAATATCTCCCAGTTGGACAGTTGTGCCTGTGGACAGTTAATCAGACAGGCTTCATCCCCCCCCCCCGTGGCTCAGACATCACATGGCAACAGGCCACTAGCAGAAACATACCACACCTCATGTGTCCAGCCCAGAAGACACACCATCTGTGGCAGATTGCTAGGTTGCCATGGAGGAGACGAGAAAGCAGTAACAATTGCTTCACAATGTCCTATGATTCAACATAAAATTGAACAACTTTGTTGAGACATTCTGTCTTGCCTGTAAAGCATATGGTCAATCTTATGAGAGGAAATGTTATTAGTCCTATTATTTTTTCTCTTTCACTGCAAAATATCTGCAAATTGTTTTTAAAAGCATCACTTAACAGGTCTGCTGGTTATCATTACAGTTACAGTATAGATTCATCATTATTTTTTATATATATGCGTGCACGCGTGCGTGGGTGTTTATGTATATCAGAATAGGTATGTAGGTAGGTAAAGAAATGGGTAGATGGGTTGGTAGATATTGTATTGTTCTTAATCTTTTCATAGTTATGCTCATTTTACAATGAAGTCCACTGACAAGAAGTTGCTGCTCCGTGTAAATGAAGAATACACACTGTCACACAGACTGCCGCCGCATGAACCATCACTGCTCAAATACATGACACACAGAGTAAAGCTGTTTTTGTGCACATTGTCACTCAACACAGAGGTGGAGTGACTAGGGAGGCTGTCAAGCAACATAATATGATTGCTGGCTTGTTAGTATCATGGATGATCACTGAACAGACCTACTGCATTCATGCCCACGCAAATGACTACAAAGAGTTTCAGAGCATCAAACACAAAAAAAAAGAGAGAGAAAGATGGGAAACAACCAGAAAGAGACGCAAAAGAACAACAAAGAGATGCAAAACACCCTCCAAAATATGCTAAACAATCACAAAGATGCGAAAAGACACCTAACTCATTATATAGTTTACAAAAATTTTGAGTTTTATTCAAATTAATTAAAATCTATTTAAACTGGAAACTAGCAATTAGTTCATTTTTTCACTGAATCTACAAGTAGTTTCAAGTGTCTAACACCTTTTACTGCAGGATATGATGACTCAACACAACAGTAACTTGAAATCAAGTTGTGCATAAAGCACATTTAATAAAGCTCCAGTCTCATGTGAATGTTTTCCACCTAATTTCGCATGAGGATCTGAGGCACACAGGAGACCCATTCATTTGACTTGTCTTTGGGTTTCATTTAACTTGATTGTCCCGCTGTGCAGAAAATATCTGTTTAAATATAGATAATACATTTAGAGACTCCATGTCACAGTTACAGACTCGAATGCATTAGTTAAGTGAAATGAGGCACAGATTAGTTGCACAATGTTTTACCAAGTGAATAAAGCTTTGCCTGTTCGGCGGTGCTTATTATTCAGCCTGTTTGGTTGAAAGCTCGATAGAGGTTTTAACATGATAAACTGGCAAACTGTTGATATCTGGGTTCCTACACAAGGATAAATTAAAAAACTCAGCTTTTACAGTTTAGACTTTGTCAGTTTTAGGTCCATCTTTTCATATAACTTAACTCTTCATCATAGGACTCAACCTTTAGTGTTTATTGTGACCTAGAACAAAGATGTCCATCCCAAAGAACAGGTGATAATCAAGTAATTTAAAAATATAAACCAACAATTTCCTACTTTATTTTCATTACTCTGTTCCCCATCCCACCTCTAGGACACCGATGGCCCCCCAAAGCCAGAAAGCGTTCACCCTCCAGTTTTCTCAGCCCTGCGCCCGGCCAGAGTGGTGTCATCCACCTCCGAGGAGGAAGAGGCTCTCACAGAGAAGTTCCTCAAGATCAACTGCAAGTACATCACTGATGGAAAGGTAAGACAGATGCAAAAGAGACACCCATTTACATAAAAAGGCATTAGTAAAGATCGCTCCTTGTCATGTGACAGACAGATAACAAGGAACTCTGGAAGTCAAATCAGAAATGCTCAGTGGGAAAAAAACTTAACCCCTAGATATGACCATTGGAAAGAGAGAAGAAGTGTTTTTATTGGTGGTTGTATCGTAGAATCAAACTTAATAAATAAACATGAAGCAGAACTACAAGCTGCAGGTACTCAACACACTTATACATATTTCAGAAGGATTGTCTGTAAATGTGGAATTATTAGGTAAAACAAAGAAAAGTAATAGACTTGAACTGACACTACTGAGTCAACTTTTCTTTTTATTTGTTAATTTGTTTAGTGTTGTGAGCCATCAATAATCAAGTCTGTCTTTGATAAATACAAATATAAATAAGCAAAAATAAAACTCTTCACCTTAGCACAGCAGAATCCTAGTGCTGCATTTTGATGCCTGCATTTAAAAAGTAAGGACATGGTATTCTTCTTATGGCTCAGTTGCTCCTTCTTTATTATTCTGTATAGAGAGAGCAACATGAGAACTGATGCAGACATTAGGAAGGCAGTATGAAGAGAGTCATTTGCAACAAAATGCTTTAAAATCTTTCAGATGTAGCATCTTAACACAAACGCTTTAGTTTGATGTTGTTGTTTTTTTATTTAAAGAAAGAAAAGAGATCAAATGGGAGTACAGTAAATACTGGAGGTTGATACAAATAGGCCTGTAGCCCAGAATAAGAAGAGAAGCATCTCTCCTCCTCACTGTGGTTTAATACTGCTGTTTATGCTTCAGATGGGCTCTTACCAGTGAGTGTGCAGCTCCTCACAGTACCTAAATCGAGTTATTTACAGCTACTTTGAGAATGATGAGGCATTCTCAATATGGTAAAGTGTTGTCTTTCAGTCATCTGTATCTTTATTCATGTCTTTTTTTAAAAAACTGTGTGCAAAAAGGGCAGTTTGGAAAAATAATAAAACAGTAGCATCACTAGGGCAAAAAACAAGTCAAAAGGTAAGAAAATATATATTTTATTCATTTAATTACTTTCGATGGATTTCACCACTGTATGGGCACATAGACACACACAACACACCTATTGATTAGATTGCGTGTGTGTGCAGTGGTTTGATTGGACTGGCAGCAGGCAGACAGCTCCCAGGATGTTCTACAGTGAAATACAGTTTCCACCCAGCTGGTCCATCACTGCCTGTCCCAGCAGCTGTCCTGCTCTCAGACACACACACACACACACACACACACACACACACACACACACACACACACACACACACACACACACACACAC
>JAQNCA010000030.1:23511760-23565167 GCA_029783725.1 Acanthurus tractus
ACACACACACACACACACACACACACACACACACACACACACACACACACACACACACCCACCCACCCGTCCATGGTATTGAACTGCTGCTGATTCACTCCCAGGTACCAAATGAAAGCACTGAAGTGGTCAGTGCTGTCAGTCAATAACTTGTACTTGATTTAGGACATTTGTGGTTTTAAATGGATTTGGCCTCCAGTTGTTTATGTGCCAGAGGTGCTTTTGATTACCTTTTGTTGGTAGATAAACATGCCAAGCTCTCTCTCTTTTATGTACTAAAAGCTCTAATGGATCCCTTTGTTCCTCACCCCATCCCTCTCTCCTCCCTGTGATAACTCAGGGCGCAGTGAGCGGGGTGTTGCTGGTGACACCCAACAACATCATGTTTGACCCTCACCGGATGGACCCCCTGGTTCAGGCCCACGGGTGCGAGGAGTATGGCATCATGTGTCCTCTGGAGGAGGTGCAGTCTGCTGCAATCTACAAGGAGATCACTGACCCCAAGATCAGAGAGACTGTACCAGAGTAAGAAACAAAATCCTGGCATATGCTTTATCATAGAAAAAATGTGAATGGAGTATGTATGGAAAAGACCTCTATGATGATTATACATGTAATTATTTAAAGACTATGCAGCTATAAAAAAAACTCACTGACCTCCAGTTCTGATTAACTCCTACACACTATGATGTTCTCATAGTTACATTTCCCTCCACATTTAGATTCTACGTTTCTTTCTCCCACTCTCACTCTCACAGAAGTGCAGCAACCTCCCTGTAATCAGTGTCATTCTCCGCTGCACCCATGGTCAAATTACATCAGCAACCAACCAACAGTTTAATTCTTTTCCCCACATACCAATATAAAAAAGGAAACGGCGATTACACCAGGGTTAATGGAGCATGCCTTCACACTCCTACGTTCTGATTGCTCAACTCTTTATGCAGTAGGAAGCAGCCACTTTAGAGTCACTTTTGTTTCCTCCTACAGATTCATTTGAGTTTCTTCAATTATTTAATTTTTAATTGTTTTTTATTAATTCTTTTGTTTTTGCTTCAGTTTGAGTGGGTTTTTTTTCCTAGTGGTAGCAGGGTCTGAATAGTAGTTAGTTAAGTGTTGCCTGGGAAGCAGTTATTTTACCGCTAAATGGCCGGTTTTGGTGCCAAGCCCAGCTGTTTTCCCAGCAGTGTGCCATTGTCTCTTTCCTCAGATTCCCTCGCTGACCTCTCTCTGTGTCTGTCTGAACATGCAGCTGAGCAACAGGTTCTCACAGGGTGCTGACATGTGTCCTGACATGAGGTTTAAGAATAAGACATAAAACATTTTATTTGAATGTAACACCAGCTAGTCTAACTGCAGGTAGATTGGGGATTTGTTAAGCCAACATGAAAATACAGCTGCAGTATAAATGATTTTGACAAACCGCTCTTAAAACTTTCATGCAACTTTAACGTAGCATCATCTAATATGCAAGCTGGTTTAACAGTATTTGTGGATATGGGGATGTCAGTTCTGGACTTTCAGGTGTTTGAAGGGCCTGTTCTTGTGCCGAATTTCAATACAGCTGAGATAATTAAGTTGTGGTCACAGTACACGCTGCAGGCCTGACACAAATGATTTTCCATATTATAGGGATGATGGCGTGGAAGAGTTCGTTGAGTTCATCCAACCAGTTCACTGTGGATTCAGATTTCTTTCTGTTGCCATTTCAAACCAATTTGTAGGATTTTAAGTGCTCACAGTAAACAAACTGCATGTATGAAACAAACCAATGGACATGCTCCTATAACTAAATCAAAAGAAGTATTCTATGATTCTGTTATGTGACATCGGGGCATGTCTCTTTGCTTAGAGATAGATTATTAACCCTTGTTTTGTATATCCCATATTTAGCCTCATGAAATATTTCAACCAGGAGAATTTGTAAATCGTGCAGCATTGTCATGTCCTCTTCATCTTTTTACTTTTCTTTGACTGTTTGTTTAATATCAGCAGGCTGAATGGAGGCAGAAGTAGCAATCTTGTGTGACAGAATTATGTAGTTATTTTAATGTGTTTGAAAATAATTGACTTGTATTTATTTAATTTGTCATTGGCATACCGATTTCTTTGATATGCTGCAAAAATTACCCATATAAGTCATCAGTAAAAAGCTTTTAACACAGAAGCACATGCATTATGTATTCTCACTGTTAATAACAGATCAAAAAGAGTATAAATGGTGGCTAATGATTATTTAAAAGTGCACTCTAGTGATTGCGCTTCAATGAAATTGGAGGACTCACATGAGACAGATTAAAGAACGACCCAGCTGACAGCAGTAAAGCAGCAGACACAGAGATTTTCCGACTTCAAGTCCCCAGTGTGGGATGTGCTCCAGAAAGGCTCGATCCCACATTTCCCATAATGCAACTGAACAGTTTTTCAAACCATAATGTTTTATTAGCGTCTACATGTTTTAAACTCCATAGCCTCATTTTGTTACAGCTTTTATCTTAAGGATGTGAAGTCTCAAGCCAAGGTCAGTGATATTTTTTAGACTTTGGTCTGCCATCGGCCACAGAAAACATTTTATTATTATTGTTTTACAGGCTGAGGAGTACTAATTATAACAACTAAACCTGTTTATTTGTGTAAAGCAGATATGGTCCTCCTGTAGAAAAACAGTCAGCACACCAACATGCTGTACATGCTATTGTTAAAGTAATGATAGTTTCTTGCTTATTGCTTATCCATTATTTTTCCAGTGACCTGGAGCCTCTTCCAGCTGAGAGACATCCATCCCAGCAGAAGGACCCAGAGCAGCGCCTGAGGGAGCCAGGGGCCAACGACAGCGGCAGCACGGCCCCACGCAGCACCGAGGGCTCTGTCTCCGAAGACGTCTTCACTGAGCCAGAGCTGTCCCCCATCCGGGAGGAGGAGCAAGTGTCTAATGAGGACCTCCGCCTGGATAAGTCCTCTGGGGCCTCAACAGAGTCTGTGCAAACCGTCACAGGGGTGGAGGCCACTGGCACCAGCTCTCAGGCCCCAGGCAGCGCCCGCGGCTCAGTCAGTCAGTCGGACAAGCCCGCCGCCGCAGCAGAGAAAGCAGAGGACAATCCACCAGACAATGCCACAGAAAGCGATAGCCAGTCCCCCATGGGATCCAAGCAGCACAGTGTAGAGAAGCCACCAAGCACACCCACTACCAGCAGCAGCAGCACTAGCCAGGCCCAGGGTCCCAGCAGCAGCACTTCTCGTCCAGGGTCCCAAAGCTCAGCCACCCCTGGTGCCACAGACACCACCTCCGTTTTAGCCAGTCCACAGGGGGATGCCAATGAGGGGACAGACGTCTCCAAAACGGACACTATGCAACAAGGCAAGGAGAAAAAGGAGAATGTAGAGCAGACGCCAGCGGATGGCACACAGAACTCTGCAGAGGGTAAACACAGTTAGAAAACGTGTTACTTGAACCTTGTGGAAAACAGGTATAGGACCCTTGTGGTAGTGAATCTGGCCTCATGTTATCTCTTAGCTGCAACCCTACATCCATATTCTTCTGAAGACTATCAAAGGGAGTTTTTGTCCTCTCTGGCTGCCTCAGAATCACTTCTCTGGTGCTGGCTCCTGATAACCTTTCCGTTTCCACTCTGCCTTGCTGCTAGTAATTGTAATATAAGAACGAAGGGAAATAGCTGCTTCTCTGTTGTTATCAGCTTGGTGGAGCTGGCCTGGCTTTATGCAGCTCTTTGATCTCTGGCTCTGGTGGTCTGGGCCTCTTCTGTGGGCGATAAGCTAAAGCCTATCAAACACCACAATGCCACAAACACACCTAGTTCCCAAAGGGGACACACAGAGATGATGAAATCCAACATCCAAACATCTTCTGAGACAGCATTACAGAGGTGTTATGTTTGACACCTGCCTTTCATTTTGCTTTTAATGTGGATTTAGACACATGCAAAATTTCACAAAGCTCAGAAGGAACTTTGGTGTTTACTGCTGTGTTTGAGTTTTAATTCATCATACTGGGGGTTTAAGATGTTTTACTGTATTTCCTGTAAACTACAGCTAGTTGGTTTTATTTCTGGTCATGCCAAACACGTGATGCCTCTCACAATAGCTCAACAACACTGCTATTTACCAAAATTATAGTAAGACACCTTGTAGCAAAACATATGCAAAACCAAGAAATTACTCTACACTGATACATGTACCATTTACATGTTTTCATGATTTATTACATTATCATCTATAACAAATTTAAAAAGCTGAAGTGGGCAGTGTATTTTTTATTTGTATAATAAGGCAAGAAAAGAAAACCTTTGCTTCTTGGCCTTCTCTTGGTTCTATTTTCAAGTTGAAAGAAAACGTAGTTCTTGTTGGGAAACCTTAGCTCATCTCATGTTATTTCAAAGAAGCTTTTTGATTGGCTGTTCTACAAATTAAGATGCACGTGAACATCCAGTGAGATGATGAAAAGCAGATCCAGTGGTGAAAAATCATGCCACTTTTAATGTCTAGTAGCTTCTTTGCCTGTATCGGCAAATAGTACAAAACACTTTTACTATTGCTACTGTGAAAACATCCAAACTCAAAACTGAGCTTCAGGATCTTTATGTTTGTAATGTGCATGTTCAACCTGCCTCCTGCACTTCTAATTTAGATTAATGTCTGTCTGCTTAACAGAAAAAAACAAGAGCCTGCTTAAAAATCATCACATCATTCCTTTACGTTTCATTTTCTGAAAGCATTACTTGTAAATTTAGTCGTTTAGTCATACATTTAAATTGCAGTATCCTTGAACACACCGGCAGACATAACAGCCCATCCTTTGTGTATGGCAGCACAGTAATAACATAACTTTATAAAGGTTATGGTATGTTAACTATTTCTGGAAAGATGATGTTGAATAAATGAAATACATGGAGTGAAAAGAGTGACTGTATGGAAGTTAGCTTGTTACTAGAAAAAAGGCAGATGTGCAAGGGAAAATTGCTTGGAAATAAAATGCAATTAGTCTTTAATAGGCTTAAATAAACAAAACTAAGGCAGCATCCATTAATCAGCTATATTGGCGCAGTTGGTTTGTGTATCCGACAGCTGAGTCAGTCCGTCACACTCACTGACTCACTTGTGTCCATATAACCAACTCTAGTTGGACACATAGTTGTAATTCCAAAAAGATTTCATTACCCAAAAGAGCCAGACAGTGGGAGAGAGATTTACCATTTTCTCCCCAACAATTATTGTCACACAGAGAGCCAGGCTGCAAAAGCAGTTCTAATTCAGTGGGATCTCAGCAGGGCTGCCCATTATTCTGTGCACATTAGCAGAGCCCACACAAGTAACAGCAGCAACTTGAAAAACAAGCCGCATTAACACAGAATTAATGCATTTTGAAAATTGAATTTGTCACACTGAGCTGTGTTGTCTAAGCAGATTAATGTTATTTTTTCAGTCATTGTATGTAGTTATGTTGAGCTACCCAACCAGGAGCTGATAATATGTGCCAGTGTAATGTCACTGCCACACATTTTCAGCCATATGGTCAGGAATCTTACTCTATAATAGGCTATTGAAAATGTACCACGGGGCAGAAGACTCAGTGCCACTATCAATTGTATTTTTGCCACTCCATTTATGTCTGTCATCTGTTGTGTTTCTGCCACATAATGACTAATGTCAGCTGAAGTAGCCAGTGAATGGAAGGTAGAAGAAAACTAGGTCACATAACGAAAGCAGGTATTACTGAGACAATACACAGTTAATTAAGAAGATGTATGTTGTTTTTAGGTGACAGATGCAAAGTAAAAAGCTTGTTTGATTTTTTAAGGAAGTGGTTGACATTTGGGAAATATGCTTATTTGTTTTGCTGCAAGATGAGATTTAGATGAGAAGATTGATGTGACTCTCATGCGTGAATGGTAAATACAAAGTGTGAGTCAGCGGCTGCTTAGCTAAGCTTAGCAAAAAGACTAAAAAATCTGCCAACCAACACCTAAAACTCTTACAGCTCATGAATTGACACAGTTCAAAGGCTAGAGTTTAAAAACCAGAGCCCCGCTAGCTGCTTCCCCCTGTATCTAGTCTTAATGCTATGCTAAGCCAAGCTAACTAGCTGTTGACTAATGCTTCATGTTTAGTGTACAGGTAATGAGAGTGGTATCCATGTCCATCTAACTTGCTGCAAGAAGGCAAAAATGCACGTTTTCCAAAATGTCCAACTGTTTCTTTAAAACTAGCTTTTGTGCTTATGTGACCATTTGATGATATCCTTCCCCAGGTACAGGGTCTGCCGAGAGGCGGAAGCACCGCTCTCACAAGTTCCTGTGTCTGCGGGTGGGAAAGCCCATGAAGAAGACGTTTGTTTCTAACGCCAGCGCCTCCATGCAGCAGTATGCCCAGCAGGGCAAGAAGCACGAATACTGGTTTGCTGTGCCGCAGGAGAGGTCAGTACTTCTGCACCTCCTACAACACCTGCTCAGAATGCATTTGAATATAAGCAGTTCATTTTCTGTAATCCTAAGAATCAGGCAAAAACACAGCACAAATAAAACTTGTACAGCCTTCTCTATGATAGAGGTTGATTAGTCCACTAACAGTGTAGCAGATATTCTAAATGTAGAAAGCTACTGGGACTTAACCTCATGTGATCCTAACCCATTCCTAAACCACCACAATAGTCAGAGTAACCGAGGCACCTCACCTCCAATCCTTTAATATTTGAAACCAATCAAATATGCATTCTTTGTCAGGCCTGACTCCCTCTGCGGCTTCTGCCCATCTCCCTGTGCTGCCCCTACCAGACAGCAAAATGATTTATTATTCATTCACTCTGCAGGGAAACAGACCCACACACTTTAGTCCTGCACTGGGGCACACACACACACACACACACACACACACACACACGACCCATGTAATAGTGAGGATCTGCTGAAGGAGTTCTCTGCGTGATCTTTTCAGAACTCATGTTTTTTTCATTATTGTATCCTCAGAATGTGTTTCACCCTGAACTTTTGACTGAACTGCACTGTAATTTTTTAATGGTTCATATCAGCTGAAAATAGTCTTAGCTTGTTGATGTGTTTTTCCTACGTTGGATCCCCCCATCTGGATGTACAATTACAAGCCAGCAGTAGTCAAAATTATATTAGAGCTCTTCACACTGCAAAGCATACTACAAGGAAATTTATGTGCACACAAGTTGTGAAAAGTCTTTGATGTGGAGAATTAACTCTAATTACTCCAATGGTTAAATTTAATAAGTAACGTTTTATTAAAAAAGACATTTGTTTGAGCTAAATCTGGAGTTGATTAAACGTATTAAAGTCTCCATCTCCAGGACAATAGTTTTACTATGTCTTCTGCATCCTCTGAGAGACAAAGGGCAAACATGGACATCATGAGGTGACTGATCAGATATTGGACCAACCTCGAGTTTCACAGCACCTCTCTTGTTTTCAGTACGTCTGCTCTTTGAGAGCAGCAACACTCATGGTGCTCTCCCAGGCTGCTAATCACATTTGAATCGGACAAACAGGCGTATCTCTTTAGTTAGTCACGTTACCATAAATACTCGTTGGTTATGTGATGTGTTGAGTGCCTGAGTGCAGTAATGGCACTGAAATCCCCCTCACTTCATTATTCACGATGAACTTCAGAAGTCTCGCTTGTTAAAGCTTTGTTGTTTCATCCACAGGTTGCTTAGCTACAACATTTCCCTCCTGGAAAACAAGTTTACTGTGATCCACGCTGCTCTTGGTGATGATAGCTCAGGGACATGGCAGATTCAGAGCTAGTATTTAAAGACGGGGCTCGTACATGTTACTACTCGTTAATTTTAACTTGTCTGTCTTGGCACTCCGAGTAGGCTAAGGTGTGTGGGAGGAGTGATCACACACTGAGCTGTTCTAACTGACAACACAGCAGCTCATAGTTTCCTCAGACACTGCTAGGCTCTCTCTGGCTTGACCTAGATGGGAGGTGACCCGCATGATGTGTCTTTAAGAGTCCTGGCAATGACGTGGGGAGAAAAGGAGGCTATTGAATGAGCCATACACAAACATAACACTGAATACAGCTCAGCTTACTGAATCTGCCACAGCCCATACATGTCCAGCAGCCGTAGCAGTGTGTGACACAAGCTGGGGTCTGTGTTCATCTGTGACTTTTTCATGAGTTCTGACGTACTATCATTTCATGTCCTAAGTTGTTTACATGGTCGACATGAATTGGTTTCCTCCTCTGTAACTTAAGTGGTCAATGGGAGAGGGGGAGGGGCAACATTTTCGTCACAGTGTTGGAGAGCTGAAGAGATAACAGAGACAAAATTTCCCATCATTACCACTAGATTTTCTGATTTCAATGAAACTGTCCATCCACTGTGTGTACCTTTTTAAGCTGCTCTTATCGGTATTGTAATATTAAAGATGTATTATCTGATCAAACTGACTGTGTAATGAAGAATTTCTTTCAGATAGATATACACATATACATTTTATACATACATTTTTTTAAATAGTATGCATACTTAAAGTTTTTGGTTTAGTCTTATTGCTCTCATAAACCTTGTGTTCACCTGTGGGATTAGAATGGAGCTAGAAGAGTGACTATTGGATTTAATCCACCAAATCTCTTCAGCATTGCCTCTTCACTAAAAGTTTTCTCCTATGTTTCTGCCCCCAGGTCAGACCATCTGTATGTGTTCTTCATGCAGTGGAGCCCAGACATGTATGGTGAGGGGGTCAGGGGGATGGGACAAGAGCCTGGTTTTATGGTTGTCAAGAAAAATGAGGTGTCAGAAACTGCTGAGGATGACCCCATCACTGACCTCAATGTGAAGGAATGGGAGGTAAGGTCCACAGACCCTCAACTGTTCCCTCTACTTGTACCTGTTGTGTTGTCTTAAACAGATGGATTAAGTATAGTTTCACACTATGTTTTAATCCATAGCCTGTGAACCCAGAATCTTATGTGGTGTTTATTTAAGTTTATTATTATCTAATATATTACATGTAAATTAATTGTGTTGATTTGCTTTCATTATGCAATGCATAGTGCAAACATATTGTGCTGATCTTCGTTTTGAATCCATCAGAACTGTGTAAACGTCTAGCCTCAGTTTTGTATTCTGCTTCTGTATTTTGCACTTCTTTGTACTGCTGCATATGTCTTGATTTGATAGTGAGTTTTTGTGTGAACTTTCTATATCATCTAAGTTATGTATGTGGACACTTGCTTTGCTTGGAAATGCATTTTGTTGAGCTTCCAACCAAAGTGTTTTGCATGTTTGTGTAATTTATCCTTCTCAGTCTGTGTATTATTATAGCTTCATCACATGTTCTGTGACTGTCAGTAGTGTTGGTCGGCATTTGGCAATTTGTGTTGCTGAATGGCAAAAGGCTAACTCCATGATGAATTGCTCAATGTATGCAGAGAAAGTAACCATTAGCAACAGAACAGTTTTTGTGGTTTTAATCATACAAGTTCACGTGGCACTGCTGTGGGTTCAATCTGTATCCTTTTGTTGTCATATTTACCTTTCAAAGTGTCTGATTGCACATTTACAGAATGTACAAGTAAGACTAGGAAATGTAGATGAGGAATTTCCATCTAGATTTTCAGCACATGTTGTGCATGTTACTGCACCAAGTAATGCGCAGATGAGTTTTGGTCAAGTGAGATTATTCAGGAGCCTGTAGACAATAAAAAGAATGCATTAATTGAATGAAGAAACTGATACGGTGGTAGCGGTGGCCTGGATTTAAATTTTAATGTAAATGAATGATGTAGGAAACAAAGTGGACAGATTTTTTTTCTCTTCGTGGCCATCAGACAAACAGGGCCTACATCCGATCCATTACATTTGAATGAGTTACAAGGAACCTGCTGCTCTTGTTTTTTCTGTTGACCATATATGAATTTGAAGCAGCACCTTTTTTATCATGGGGCTTGGAGAAACAAACCACATGTGCTTTACCAACTTTATTTATAGATTATTTGATTAAGTTTTTATCAAATTTCGCGTGAACAACTGCTGTGATGCTTTTTCATTTTGTTGTAATTCTGGGAATCACTATTTATCAGGATCTGTATGAATTTTACCTCATGGGACAGTGGTGTTACTGTGTCTTTAAATCCTGTTGGTTATGGGACGGCATCATTTTTTTTAACCAATGGGGTGCCGGGCTCCCTACCCTCCCCTGTTGTTATTGGATGTTAGCTGTGTCACACAAATCACTCGGCGTAGAGACCCCATTGGAAATAATGTTTCTATTTTCGTCAAGCAGGCTGCCAGGCTTTGTACCTTACAGTGTCTGCTTGTCTCGGGGCTACACGGGAGAACTTAAAGCTCTGTAATGTGACTTTCCAGCTTAAACCTCGCCCAGAAGGCAAGACATGTTTTCTAGGAGGGTGAAAGACCAAGAGAAACGGCTGACCCCGAAATATACTTGCGTATGTTTCTTGTGCCTCATTCATAATTTCAGTCTTCAGTGATGTATATTGTTATATGTTCTCTTGCTGTTGTTATTAGCAAGCCACATTAGCTCGCTAGCGGAGCTAACTAGCCTGCTAGCCGTTTAGCCGGTCCGGTCTAGTCCAGTGACAGATGTTTAACAAAGTGGCCACTATCTGGCCACTGTTTGTCAGTCAGGGCTGAGCTCTCATCTGTTGTCTGTCCTCTTTGCAGAGTGTTTCTCGATGTGTGTGTCTCTGTGAGCTGTGTGAAAGTTTTCTGAGCTAGGTGCCAGTTAAAATATATTGCTCTTTTTTTCATGCACCGGCTTTTCAAACCTTATAACGTTATTAACTTGCCAAAAGAAATTCCCAGGCACCAAATGTCGTGTTTGTAATTCTTAAGAGGACGTTAATTAGCCACTTGCGCTCTGTGACATAGAATTAAATTCACTCGTCACATCCAAATGGTGACCTTTTTCATGACATTGATCTCCTCAGATAAAAGGCATTTGATTCGCACTGAAAAGTGCACAGCAGGCTAGCATGCTGCTGGTTTATCCTTTTTAAGGGGACAAATGCACTAAAAGCTGGAGGTGAACTGAGGTACAGATGTTTATTTTATGAGGGCTGTAGTTTACCCTCTCCTTTTCATTATTAACAGCAGTAAAGAGGGAGCTTGTTAGCAAAAAAAGTAATTTACACCAATAGTAACAAGGTGGGTGAAAGTTTAGATGTAATTAAAAGCAGCATCTGTACACAGAGAATTTAATATTCATTGAAATTTAAGGCTGAAGCAACTAACGTGATTGTGTGTATGGATGACTGATATTGATGACTTTCTTTGTTTATTCTGTGCATTTTCCTGTTCTGAGAAAGCGTGTACTGTTTTATTATGCCTGTGTTTTTTTCAGTGTCAGAGCAGAGGCAGCAGCTCTCAGTGGAGTATGCAGCGTGGGGTGTAACTTTGTTGGAATGTAGCCATGCTTAGTAGGTCATTGTTTTGGTCTGTCTGGGTTGTAGTTTTGCAGATTGTTGTTCCTGACAAACATTATTGTTCATGGACTTGGCAAAGGTTGTTGCATCAGTTGAAGCTCAGCCTTTTTTGTTGTTGTTGATGATGTGTTTTAGCATCAAAATCTTGGAGAACTCTTGACACGCTGTGCGCTCCCAACACTTCTGTGTTGTTTGTTTGTTTTCTGTTTGTTTGTTTGTTTTGTTTTGAGGCTGGCTAGAATATCGATAAATGGCTCCACAGCTTGTTTTCTGTTAAGGTGTCGTTCATATAGTATGGCTGAAGCATCTAGTGGTGATGATATTAGAAATATTACACAAACATGCAAAATGACTGAGTGCTCTGAAATGGCCCGTCTGCTTCTCTTTTAACTACAACAAACTCCTGTTAACTGTGGCCTTTGGCCTCTGTTATAGTTTGTTCAAATTTCAGACATCTATCTTTATATAAAGAGCAGTGTTAAGTTTGCTGGAATAGCACTAATTAGTGCCCATATTGCTTTCCAAAACTCACTCTTTGCTTCCCGCAGCCAGTATTAGATCTGGTAGAGTTTTATGTTCCACCTGTTCCTGTCTTTGTACTACCAGGTAGTGTCTCTGACGGAGTACCACCGTCGGATTGATGCGCTTAACAGTGAAGATCTGCGCTCGCTCTGCAAACGACTCCAGGTGCCCTGACCAGCCATATCTGCCCCCTCTCTCTCTGCACTGCCCAGCCCAACTGCTGTCTGCACCAATGTGGTCTCCCATGGGCTCCATACAGCAGCCATGTTTATGTTGCATACTAACCTCACAAACACATGCTTTTAATGCTTTACATGAGACTTAAGGGTTGAGTTGATTTTTTTTAATTTTATTTTAAATGTGTTTCTGGCCTCAAAGGGTCCCTTCAAAACTCGTTATGCAAGATTGATTGTTGCAAAGTTTTCAAGCATTCGACCGAAAAATTTTATCAACTCATTACAGAAAACCTGTTTGGCTTGTTTGGAGTGATGAGGTCTTCACGTGACAGCAGCCTTATCTCTGTGTGACAGCTTGTCCTTGTAAACATGTAGTCTTGGTATTTTTTTGGGCTTTAGTCCACTAGATCAGGCTGGTTATAAGGTAGTTATTGCTAGGTGTTCACACAGAATTGAGTGTTTCTGTAGGAAATTCACCCTTTTTTATTTATAGAAAATTGTCTGATGCTTAAATGTACTAAATGTAAAGAATGTGGCTTGCAAAAGAGGCAGAGCATTGAATGACAAAGACATAGTGTGTTTGTGAAAGGCTGGAAGTAAGACTCTCCTGACAGGGGTGAGTGATGTTTTCAGAGGACAATGAAGGTAGGCCCTATTTGAATGAGAACTGAAACATGAGAGCATCCCAACCACCAGTGGTGAAACGCTCCACAATCACCCTCTGTTACTGAGAAAGATAAATAACCCAAACAGTCCATTGGTCAGAGAAAATGTCAAACAGTGGAGTGCAAATTATTCATTGGGTTGATTTCCTATTCACTTTGCATTCTCTTCTCCCAGACAGTGTCTCTGCCCGCTCTCTCCTACTTCTGCCAAACCAGTCATAGTCATCTGGCTTTGGACAGTAGCAGGAAGATATTCAGCCATCATCATCACATTGTTGGATTATCAGTGTGTTGCAAACGCTGTGTTTATAATTTTGGCAGGGCAGCTGTTTAAATTAAAATGGGAGCTTTTCTTGCTCAGGTTAGGATGTGGTTAAAAGGTAGTTCTAAACATGTTAAAGCTGTCATTCGCATGATTAGTCAGGAGCTGTTTATTTAAACCTTTTCTGCTTTATAGAATTAATCACTTCAGATCCTGTTTATTGGCAGCAGTGTAGAAAAATCAGAGCTTAATTGTGTTGCAGTTTATAGCTGGTTTAGTGGTAACTGATATAGTTAGTCTCATGAGTGAAATCTGTTGTGTCAGTAACCCTTATTTGTTGCAAAACAAATCGATGACTTTAGCTATAATTGAACCTACCTGGGATCAGTGCTTAATGACAGTGACAGCAGTCCTTTTCCTGGTGTTTATGCATGTCTGACTTTTTAATATTTATGTTTAGATCACTACCAAGGAAGAAGTAAACTCTAAGCATGGCACATCCATCAAGACAGAACTTGAGCCCGAAACGTTCAAACCCAACCTCAGAGAAGCCAGTGATCTCCTGGAGGCCAACCAGATAGAAAAGGTAATGACTGTTGTCTAAAGCCTTTTTGCGCTAATGCAACATAACGTTTTTTTTGCCTTTTGCATTTAAGTGTAAATTACAGTTCAATGAATACGGTGTGTGATATTCTGTTCTTTGCCTTTAGTCGACAAATCACATAAAAAGGGCATAACCAACGTTAAATTTATTCCACCAGCAAGTGTGTTTGTCGAGAGCCTTATTCACTGTTGTACCTCTGTTACATAGCTCCTTTGTTGTTCAGAATTTTTTTTAAAAAATCAGTCAGGCCAGCTTTTTTTTTTTTTCTGAATGATATTTCAATTTATTCCACAAAACATGGGAACTGTAGTTGTATTTGGATTTGATCCTACATGCCACATCCCCTGTTTTTATATATACTTTCTAGCTCAACAATCTGCTGCTAAAAAGTGGACCTTTAACCATAGACAAATAAAAACCTTTCTCTGCCCGATGATACTTATGTAACGCATCATAAATGATTACTGCATGTGATAAATCCACATAAATGATTACTGCATGTGATAAATCCAAGTCCTTTCACACTCATCATAAGAAAGCAGCTACAAGAGCTAAATCAGTTCTGCGAGCAGCAGTTAAATGATGTCAGGCTTAACTCAGCCAGTTTACTCTGTTTAAAAAAAGAAGTTAGAGCAGTGGTTGATTATTTCAAAGCAAACAGCCTGCAGCTCTTCAGTAACTGCACTTGAAATTTCTCTTTTTGTCTACCATTCATTGGATCTTAATCCAACATTGGAGAGATGTTTAGAAGGTAACTCTCGGTGTCTCCAGTGAGTTTACTCTGGATTTATCAAAGGTGTCTTGACCTGCTAGCAAAAAGGTGCTGTCATATGTCTCAGACTTAAAATGCTTTGGTAGGCCTGTTTCTTGTGTTGTGATAGTCAAATTAACTGGTAATCATTTAAAGCCCCTTTGCTAAGTTCTGCCCATTTCATATTTTGTGCATTGGTTGCAGCCATGTTGTGTCAACCCGTCTTGCTCAATTGCAAGAGGCTTTTTCATCCTTTTAGGCTCTGTATCAGTGTTGACATTAACACACTAAAAATTCATTACTTTCTGATAAATTAAATGTTTTACCTTTTTTCTATAATCTATTATAGAGGAAAAGCATATTGAGCTTCAACTGCAGTAATGTACCCAAGGTCATTGGGTGTTTCAGGTCTTAACATCCCCACCCGGGTGGGGTTTTTTTTCGGTTTGTTTGTTTGTTTTTTACATTAAACTTTTTATAACAAGAAAATCATCATATGTTTAATATATTAGCTTTTTCCACTCCCTGGATATGTTTCATCCCAAGTATCCTCTGTGTCTCATGTGGTTTTCTGAAACACTGAACATGTAAAATCTGAGGCCCTGCTCATCATTTCACTCTCAAATTTGGTGCATGTAAAACATGCTTTAGAAGTGCATGAATCTTCTAGCCTCATGCTATAAGCCTCTAGCACTGGGCTAATTGCAGCATGAAAGGCCCTGATGTTGGTGTGGTGTGGTGTGTGCCCCACAGGCGCTGCAGGTTAATACAAAACACAAACACACATACAAGGCTCCAAATGAGTCCCAGTTGGTACATTGACCAAAAGATTGCCAATAGGCGCCTTCCTTTAATCACCTTGAGGATGATTCTCAGCACTCAGGCCCACAGAGGTGAGCCAAGGGTGTAGGATGTGCTGCACCGACAAGAAAAGAGCAAAGGGACTATTGAGTTATTCGAGAGTAAACAGAGGGTTTAATGGCCTTAGTTCTATACAAAAGAAATGGTGCAGCATACTGTAAAAAGTTGTCACTTTAATTCCGTGTTCTTTAAGTCAGTGTCTGTTCTTTCTGACCATTAACTTGAAGCATACTCTACACTGCGTCTCAAGCGCCTTTGTGGTCTTTATCTTCCCATTCACCACAGCCACTGCTAATCCTTCAGTCTGTCGGCAGCAGGGCAGCAGCCCTCTCAGGGAGTGCAGGAACCTCTTTCCCTCGAGACGGCTCTGTGTTTGCAGCCCTGTTACTCTTCTTTAAACGCCAGACAGTGTTAAAAGGTCACCACAGTTGTAATTGAGCATTGGTGGCTGTGGCCTTTCTGTGTTTCATTTCCTTTTTCTTTCTTCCCTCCTCCATCTTTTTTTTTTTATTATTTTATTATCATCTGACACACTCACAGCTTGCTAGGAATCTCCCGCCACGGACCATTGGGTACCCATGGACACTGGCCTTTGGCACATCAAAGCATGGCATGAGCATTAAGACACTGTACAGAGCCATGCAGGGCCAGGACACCCCAGTGCTCATGGTCATTAAAGACAGCGATGGTCAGGTAAGCTGCAAATTCAACAGAATTAACAGCAGCACACTGTAATGTGTTGGAACTGAGTCATAGTATTAATTGTTGCTGAAATATATCTTATCAGTGTTTGAATTGTATCTCGAGTGTACACCTGTTGATTGTCCTTCTGCTCTGTTTGTTTGAATTCAGGTGTTTGGTGCGTTGGCATCTGAGCCCCTCAAAGTCAGTGATGGCTTTTATGGCACAGGAGAAACCTTCCTCTTCACTTTCAATCCAGAGTTTGAGGTAAAATACCTCCCTCACTTGAAACACTTTGGCTTTCTGTAAGGAAATGATCCAAAGCTGTGATTATTTGAAGTTGGACATCTGCTGTTTGGTTAACATACAGTATCCTTAATGAAGGAAATTTGATGCATTTGTGGCTGATACTGCTTGACAGTACATCAAATGACTGTGTGACATAATTATTATTCAATTCTACAGTTTTCTTTTAATCTGTTGGACTTGAAGTGTGTCCTCGCTCAATGATTGGCTTACTTTGTTTGGGTTAAGTCTCATTAAAACTCTCATTGTCAGTAAAAAGGTTTTGATACAGACTGTACATGACCTCCTCTGCATCAAGTGGCGAACACTTGAAGTAAACAACTAGCTGGTGAATGTAGTGGATCATTTAGCATCTAAAGTTGGAGATCAAAGACAGATAAGAGTGAAGTGAATACTGGATTCACATTCAGTGGGTGGATACAAGCATGATTTCCTAGGAACGCTGCTAATGTTGCTTCATATCTGCTGGATGTTTTTAATAAGCAAATATATACTAGCATGTTTACCATGTCAACTTTTTCAGGGTAATATTTCCATATTGTCTTCACGGCTTGTTCAACTGCACCAAAAAAGTCAATACTTCATTACAAGACAATGCTTTTTTTTCATTTATAGTCAGTATATTTCAGACACCTAAAACCTACAACTAACAATGCCCCCCCCAAAAAAAAGCACACATACAAATGTGATGTAATTAATGTGACAAAGTCAAATAATAACTCAAGCAGAGTGTGATGCTCCATAATCATGAGCACTGTGAATATGCCTGCTAATCACATGTTGTTTTCAATGCATGTGACACTCATGCTGTGATAAATATCAGCCCATGCATCTTTATACACAGGATGTAATTCACAGCAGGGGTTTTTTCCATTCTTTGAAAAGTTCTTAAACATCTCACAAGTCAGTGGCATGAAGTGCTTTGTAACTCACATTCCTGATTATGCTTTCTTGTAGAGAGCATTTAAACTGAATGGATTTGACAAAGGGACATTGAGATGAATGGGCTGAAGGCAACATAGCAACTGCACCAATTTTCACTGGAATTATCTAATTTTTCTACAAACAAGAACTTACTCAACCAGAATTCCTAGAATTATGAGAAGAATATAATACACATACTCCGCTCACATTTCACTTCTGCACATAGCGGTTTTAATATCCGTATTAATGACTGTCTATGGAAGACTGTTATGCCATACACCACAGCATGTTGGTGAACAAGTGAGGATTTTGGCAGGGTGTAATTAGCAATCTGGTGAAGAGATTCTTCCTTCAGTTCTGCCTAACACTTGTAACTAAGCTAACAGACATCTATTCTGGACCGTGCAGCTAAGGTGAATGTGCATGTGTTCGGTTTACATCAGAATAAAAACTATGTTAAACTGTTAAAACTGAATGTGTTTTCTAATAAGTTCTAAAATATTTGCTCTGTTATGTCTGCAACAGGTGTACAAGTGGACAGGTGACAACATGTTCTTCATCAAAGGAGATATGGACTCTTTAGCCTTTGGTGGAGGAAGGTGAGCTTGTGCTGCTTTTGATGCACACAGTATGTGAGAAATCAGAGACTTCTAGCAGCTTTTGTTTAGTTTCAATCTGATGATGCAATGTAGTTTAAAGGTTAGGTTCCAATGAAAAAATGTCATCCAGGATGCAAATAAGAGATGGTGATTGCTTAAATTGTTAAATTCTCAAGAAATATAAGTAGTTTGTGACCCTCCCACTTAAGATTGTCCTCTTTTCCTTTAGTGGGGAGTTTGGCCTGTGGCTGGACGGAGACCTTTACCATGGCAGGAGTCACTCCTGTAAAACATTTGGGAACCCCATGCTCTCGAAAAAGGAGGATTTCTATGTGCAGGACATAGAGATCTGGGCTTTTGAATAACAAACAGCGCCCCACAGGGAAAAAAAACAAGTCCTACAAAGGGCAAAAAGGGGAGTCCTCCTCCTTTAGAACAATGGCAACGTCCCAAACCTAACTGCACATCACCAGGGCTCCCCAGGCCGGAAGCCAGCTATCGGATGCTTGTTGTGCGTTACTACTGCAGTTATTACGGAGCTTTTTTTCTTTGTGAAAAATTACCTTTGTGTGTATCTTGTTACAGCCTTGTGCAGCGTCTTTGCAGAGTAGGGGGAGTGTGTAAAGCAGTGAAATGATGGTGAGATGAGGTTGTACCCAAGGGATGAGGAGAGGGAAGCAAGGAAGGGACCATCAGTGCTTGAAGAGGAAAGAACCATCGGAGCTCCTCTCACCTGAGAGGTGGTGAAGATGATGGCGGCTGAGGTTTGGGACTGCTGCAAGAGGAAAGAACTGCCCTACAGATTGTGTATCTGAACTTTACAGAACCTCAAGGAGTCCCCGGCACCCTCTCAGAACCCCTAGAACTGTTCATTTGGTAGGATGTTACTCACTGTGCTGTCAGCCTTGACGGAGAGAGACCCAGGAATAGGGAATTATGATAAAATGCTGAACACATTCCATTACTCTTGGTGATGGTGGAGTGTCAACGTGAAGTTGTGATTAGTGGTAAAATACCGAAATCTCATCAGCAGCAGGATACGATGACACTAAACTCAGAGAAGAGAGGATATTTCCTAGGGAGAGGGAGAGGGTTAGTCTTTTTACAGTACAGTTTTGGGTTGTCTTCTGAGGCTAATCTATAGAGTATTGTGTATTGTAGTCCTCCTGTTGTTCACTGTCATAGCACACCATCAGAAAGCACATAGCTATAATCAGATCACCCATCGTCGTAATGTTCTGTTCAGTGGGTGTATGTGTGAGTCCAGCTAACACCGGCTCCTCCTGCAGGATGCTGGCTGTACTGTTTGTAGACAGTAACGTGTTGCAATAGATTTGTGGAATATGCAAATAACTGTCCTGTGACCTCAAATACCCGCAGGTTGTGGCACTTTTGCCGGCGCCTGTCACTCTTTCAAGAGAGAAACTTGTAAAGCTTTTACGTCTTGATACACAATTGCTTTTCTGGGTATCATTTGAAAAGCCTGAGACGTGTTTAACTGTTTTACATGCATATATGACAATTATATATTGGTATATATGATTATATATGTATCTATATAATCATATATATTTTGCTGTTAAGTGTGACAGTGATCTATTTGTGCTGATATTTCAGCTGTTACAATATAATGTATATTACCCTGTAAATTAATGTTAAAATAGTAGATTTGTTCATATATATATATATATATACACATATATATATATATATATATAGAATGCTATATAAATATATATAATAAAGTGTGGATTGGTGGGTTGCTTCTAGCACTTTAATCTGGTGTAAAAGCGTCATGGCCAGGTTCTTATATTCTCTTAGCAGAGTAGCTGTACAGTACTTTTTTGTTTAGATCATTAAGATGTTAACTGTTTGTAGAAAGCTTGCTGCTACCAATATCAATAAGGATATGCCCTAATGCTCTGTGTGTCTAAAAAGGAGGATTACTTAAAGATAGGAAGGGGGGGTTGAATGTGGCTAAACATGGCAGCAGGGCGTGGTTTCTCTCCTCATGTGGCTGTCAGGTGAGTCTCTGGAGGCACAGGTAGGTATGCAGGCAGACTGACCTATGACAGGCAGATGATGGTAGGCGAAGGGAAGTGTGTTCAATATGTAACCCTCCCCCAAAGAGCTTTCTTCCCCCCCTTTCTGGTCTTCCACACCAGTATTTGTGTCCTTGTGGAGCGTCACAGAGAATAATATGGATAATTCTTCCAATTATTTCACCAGAATACAATGTATCAGTGATATATAAATAACAATAAAGCTGAATTAATTGATGTAACCTGGGATATGACTGAATTTGTGATATTTCTTTATTGTTTTGTTTGGGTTTGACACTCTGACAATGGACACTAACCTAGCAGAAGTCACTGTTTAGTTCCAGATGCAATGTACTTCATTACATACTTATTCAGTAAGCAAACTGTTCCTGATGTATGAAATTTAGAGCATACTGCACTATGTCAAAATGATTTGATATCTGTTAGAAAATCCCTCATATTCCATTTTAAAACAAGATTAAAACATACATTTGTAAATTAATTAAGCTGTTTATTCTTGGCAGGGGTCTAGCCAATTGAAGTCGGGTTTCTGTTAGTTGAACTTTATGCAACCACTTGATGAACTGCCACTTACCTAAATTACTGAGCAGGTGTATGAGTCAAAGAAAGCTACAGTGACACACAGTAACACAAGTTAATGCACTGGCAAAAAGTACAAAAGCTTTTAAAATTCAGTTATCTATTTGAAGACTGTATGGAAATACTATTTTGCAAATTGACTCTTTAATCATGGCTATGTTTATACTGTATTATTCATATTAAAATTGTTTCAATAAATTTACAATAGCCTTTGAAACTATTAAGTCTTTTGATTGATTGCAAACTCACATAGTTTAAGTCTATAAAACAAATATCAGTAGCATGCTTGAGTAAGAGGTTATTGGACTTTGGAGCTCAGCTACGTTTTACCTGATCATGGTCCTAAATTGGGATGCAGGGGTGGAGGAGGAGAAAACTAGCCAAAAGTCTGTGTCTGTATCCATTGACAGTTTGCTTCAAAAACTGGATTACACATATGTAAACCAATCAAAATAACAAGCACATAAACCCACGTGCCTGTTACACTGCCCCCTGTGGTCATTGAAAAGCCTTGCGCGTATCTGGGGGATTGGATTGTAAGAAGTACTTTGGTGACCTCGGAGTAAAAGTTTAACATCATGGTTTACTTCTCTTCTATTAGTGTGAAAACTCTCGATATTGCGAAAGCCTACTGGTAAACCTTGATGTTGCCTTAGCTACCTTGTCAAAATTATTTATAATATTTTATGACAAGAATAACAAATTCGGTTTCTGCGATGCACAAATGCAGCTGATTTCTTATACAATTTTGCTTGATAATTGACCCTGCAAAATGTTTTATCTCCACAAATTATTTTCATTATTAAGCATGGGGACCCTCCTATGATTACTGTCCAACTGCTACATTTATTACATTATAATTGAAAAAAGAGCTTATTCAGCAACAGTGTTCCTACTGTGCTTTATTAAAATCAACCTCGATTAAACCTCGCAGCGCAAGCTTGCCAAAGTAATTTCAAAACTCTTGCAGTCTCAACAACTCATCATCTCCCAGTGTATTTCTCTTTAAACTTCCAATGCTAAGGCACAGCAAGAGTAATGTGAGCCAGTATATTGAGTGCAAAGCTGTGACAGGCAGGATAATAAACAGGGCCTCTGTTCAGATCCTTTAGCTGTGCGTGAGCGCCATCTAATGGTCTTATTTGTCAGTGACGGTCAGCTCTGGTAACTTAATTTGGAGTCGCTCACTTGTGCACTCATTTAAGGTCCCATGGGTCCATTCAGTGTTTACTTTATAGTGCAATTGTTATTAAGGACCAAATCAATACATATAAATGTGTAATCTTACAAATAACCCCATTAGTTTGCTGTAATTAGAAAGGAAAACTAAAAAAACAAGTCGCGTCTGCCATGAATGATTTATTTAATGGCTCATGAGGCCCAACGCAGGCACAGGTAAAAAACAACAGTGCAGGATGCAATGGACAATTACAGGACAGGAGTTCCTAATGGGTGTCAGCTCAGGACAAACAAATCCTGAGCATCATTCACTGACTTCGTCCTGATATGATCATTCCTTCTATCGCACGTCCAAGTGAAGCCCGGACTTCCCCCAGGCATCGTGCTCTGTCAGCTCTTTACTGACATCCAGCAGGACTAAAATAGGGCTGCAATCATTCTTGAGTTCTGGGATTATAGTTGTGACAGCTGCACGGTCAGCATGTTTCAGACTGGCTGAAGGAACTAAAATGTGCTATAAAAAACTCCCTTATCACAACATGTAAAGAGCAACAGTATCAGGAAGGCAGGAAATGATCATTACAGGGAAAAATGAGTGTGACTAGAGCAAATACAGTAAGGCAGGTGCTCTTCAACAACAAAAATCATGCTGAAAGGACCTTTGATTTTTGTATGAAATCCAGCATTAAGTACCCATCATTTGTGCTTCAGATTTAAATTAATTTCAATGTTCTATCTACGGTCCAAAGTAACCAAATAGGAAAATATACAGCACAAAACTGACTATTTCAAAATCGGCTTTATAAAATTCAGATGGCGTGCTCCACACAGCAGTTCTGTTTGGCAGGAATAATTCCACAGTATTGAATCTTCAGTGTAATTCATATTGTGAGTTCATACGCTGTATATTGCAGTCCTCCAGCATATAGGTCAGGCTGCGTGGGTGAGCACAAACAAGTCTTCACCAAGGCATTTGTTGCATAAGATGTCCAAATTAAAACAAGGCATTAAGTAGGACATTGAGATATCTTCAGTAAGGCAGAGGCACGATGTAGAAAATCCTCATAAGGACAACTATGTTTCAGGATGGCAACAGTGTCTTTTTCAGCAGGAAGGAAAACACTGAAACTACTGACAAATACCACTTTTTGCATTTCGGTTCTGCACCCAATTGAGCCTTAGGTCCATTTAAACTGAGTTAAGTCTTTTTCTTGTCCAGATGTGGAACTAATCAGTACACCAGGTACTTGAGTTCAGAGTAAATGAGTGGGAACATGACTGTGCAGGCTCGGTACAGGATGGCTGCGCTCTTAAACAAAGCTAGGGGTTTGGTGCTCCACGACTCGGACTTGAAGCTGAAGTAGATTGCGTACAGTGCCACGGCGAAGAAGTGTCCGATGAGAGTCATAGGTTTGGGTGTCAGCCTGGAAAAATCATGTTATCATCAATTAAAAAAATATATAAGTGTTTTGTCTTACAAATTATACTTTCAAAAAGAGCTATGAGACATTCTGATACATACAGTTATTTGCTTGTTTGCTAAGAGTAAGAGAATATTAAAACCATTCTTATGTCTCAGTGCCACATGGAAACCTATAGCCACCAGCTAGCTTGAGTAGCTTAGCACAAAGTCTAAAAAAAGTAGGGAAAGCAGGTAGTAAAAGTCCCTTATTAAGAAACTCCATGGTTTTTATCCAGAGTTTACAAATACTCTGTAACATATTTTGTTGGCCTCAGATTTATGCTAACTTTTCCCTGGAAAAAAGTCTGGTAGCAGTGAAAAACAGCTCGAGCTTTGTCTGAAGGTTACAGATCCACCTACCAGCACCTCAATAGCTCTCTTTCTGCCACATAATCTCTTGCATGTAAATCTGCATAAAAATCAAGATGTGAAAAGAAAAGCTTGTGAAAGTTATCTGGCCAACTATTTCTTGGCTAGTCCCAATAACCTCCTTGGGTATTATCTTCGATTTATGGGGCAAAAAGGGATTAAATGTGGACTTCAGAGGTGCTGGCAGGTGGTTTTCAGTTAAGGCCAAGCTAGCGGTTTGCATGTATCCAGTCTCAACACTAAGCTAAGCTGGCCAGCTGTTTCACATTGAGACTACAGACAAAAGAGTGGTATTCATCTTCTCTTTTAGCCTGCAGCAAGATGCCTCTATAGACCTACTTTTCTAGTTTCACCTTTGTTATTGTGTAGCTCATTGTTTAATACATACACTGAGAGGAGTCCAATTGGCCCAGCAATACACTCTCCACCAAGCTTGAAATACTGGAAACAGGCTTTTCTCAGCTCATGGAGAGAATCTGTTAAATGTAAAACAGGCACATGGATTAAAAAATCTAAATGACCGTAAGTTGCTGTCAGAAATGAATTAAAATTTTGGCTTTTGTTCTCATTCAATGCATAATAATTATCATGTGTAATATATATATAATTGTTTTCCATGTGTTATGAGATGCAGAGGCGGGTAGAGACTCACTGTCGGTGGCTGAAAACAGCTCATACAGGGCCTGGGCCAACACATTCACCACGAAAGAATGTGATGACTTGCGTTCCCAGTGGAATTTTTTCTTTGCCTATTGAGAAGAAGGGGAAAAAAAGCTGAGTGTAATATTGCCCACTGATCTGCAGTCTCTCACCCACAGCAGAGGGAATAATAGGACAAAGGCAAATGTGATGCAGTAGAGGCTCCTAATAGAGCCTCTATAATCAATACACCTTCCTGCAGGCGCTATATAGGCCTTATTTTCCCTGATTTTATAGATTTTTTTTGTGCTATTGTGAATGTTTGTCATTCCTGATGAAGATGAGGTTTATAAAATGTTGACCTAGCCCTGCGTTTACCTGCAGCATGGCGTCATCGTCATCCAGATCCGAGATGTTCTTCAGCAGACTCCTCCAGATGCAAACATCGTTCAGAGCAACACTCATCCCTCCTCCCGTCAGAGGATGCCTCATGTTGTAAGCGTCGCCCAGGAGAAGCACGCCTGCAAAAGACAGACTGCTGTTTGTCTTGCATCCAAAATCATGAGCAGTGTCTTTTTTTCCTTCACTACCTTGTAATCATCCGATCAGTGCCAAACACAGTGAACAGGATGACTTGTGGGAGAACACTTGTAGTGTTTCTCTGTGATTTTGTTTCACATGTTTTGACAGTTCAGAGTGTTTAAGTCTGTCAGCGCTCATTACACCAGCAGAGCTCACTGGTGTTAAAACTCCAATCCAGCACCCACATAGATGTGCACAAACAGTCTAATTAAAGGAATAACTAAAGAAACAGTTCTCATTTTGGGGGATGTGCTAATTCACTTTCTAACGGTGAGTTAAATGGATCAGCGCCATGACTTTTATACAATTTCCTGTCAAAATCAATCAAGTTTTTTTTTTTTATTCCTATGACTCTTGTTTTTGCACACTACAGACAAGCTACTCAGCAGAAAGACTGGAAAACATAAGCAGCTCTGCTGGGTAACAAAATCGGTAAAGGGTTAAGTTCACAAATGAACATGTAAATCAATAAATAAGTAAAATGATGTATAGTTGTAACATGTTGCAGTGCTGCAGAGATTATATAGTGGATTTTTCCACTTTTTGCCTGGTGAGCTTAAAGTAACATTAGAAGTGATGGATTACCTTTGGACAGCAGAGCTGGCTGTTTCTACCTGTTTCCAGTCTTTGTGCTAAGTTTAGCACAAAGACTGGAACAGATGGAAACATCACTTTGGCTGTACCAGAACCAATAAAGCTCTCTAATAAACACACTGTATTATTATCATTATCTAAAACAGCTATGCTGGCTTTATCAAAATCTGTTTCCAGCACTTCTTAGGCTCTCTAACTAAAAACATGGATTCATTTATGAACAGTTTTAAGGTGAGAAAACTAAACAAACAAAAACTTTTGACGCAGTCAGACACGATGTTTTCAGTCTTTATGCTACGCTTACTGGCTACTGCCTGCAGCTTTATGTCTACCACACAGAAAGAGAATGATATTGATCTTCTCATCTAAGTCAGAGCAACAAAGCAAACAGGTACAATAAAAGCATGGCGTTGGAATCCATAAAAAATAACAGATTTTCAATAGAAGGCAACTTTTAAATATTGTCTAAAACACAAGCATATTGCAAATTAGTCAGCAACCAGGAAAATCATGTTCCATCTTACAGCATGATATGATGAACTACATAGTGTCCAAGACATGCACTGTACACTGAAATCAGTTCAATAGATTCCCTCTGGCCAACAGGGCAGTCAATAGCACTTCAATACCTGGCTTGTTGACAGGGGAGGGAGGGAGGAAGCTGGCAGGCATGGACCTCAGTCGATCGTTCTGCAGCGCCACCATGAAAGAGTCCCTTAAATGCTCTGAAGGAAAAAGAGAAAGAGAGAGCGCAGGCGGCCCATCACTGAGCTGGCTGTGTGCATGAAAACCCAAAGGTGCACACTGGGCGCAAGCACAAGAAAAAGCTTTCTCTTTTGATGTCTGAAAGTACATTCATCAACGTATCAGTGTGACTGACTCCACCAGTTCAGCTGGACCTCCGTCAAGGTTGCTGGAGCTGGTGCTTTGATAGTGTGGCTTTGATATTTCAGCTGAATAGCAGAGCGCACAGTGAATGTCAAATCCTTCAAGTGTAGCTTCCTAGGCCAAACACACAACAGCAGTCTGAATGTGTTTAGTATTTTCTCCCGACCATGATGTCTGGCATTACTGCTTCATTAAAAAAACTGGGGATGACTGCCTTAAAATCCTCATTACAAACTGATCATTTATCACTCTACAGGGTTTCTTCTCCAGACCAAAGGTTACATCCCATTAGCGATAATTAGAAGAACAAAACCTCATCTGTGTTTTACCTGGCAGCTGTGGGTATATCTTCTCTACCATGTACTCAGAGAGGTTGCGAGGCATCTCCCCCCTGATGTCCACGAGTACTCTGGTCTGTGTGGAGGAGATCTGATAGATGAGCACTGGGCTCGGGTTGGCCAGCACCAGCTCAGCATGGTTGGCTTTGAACTGAGGACAGTCCTGGAGAGAAGCAGGATGATGACTCATAAATGAAGCTAATAAAAATAACATGAGTTCGGAGCCAATTTTTGTCCTGATTCTAGTTTACTTTACAGTGAGTGACAAACACACATTACATCTATTGTCATTTTTCATTGGCATTTAAAAGTCTGAGTATTAAAAGTAAAACTTACACAGATTAGAACAATTTAAATTTGCACCAATTGCAGCAATTTTTTATTCCTGATTAATCTGCAGATTTTTCTTTTATATATATTTTCTTAAATAATTAATAAATCCTTTTGTACATAAAATGTGTGAAAACTATGAAAAATGTCAGTTTAACTTTCTTAAGGTCTGCAGTTGCATCTTCACACTGAATGTTCTGTCTGAGTAATGGGAAAAAAGTAGATCATTTTCAGTTGACTCCATAAATGACAAAGAAAAACTGGATTAGGAAGGATTCAAATTTGAGGAGTTAAGCACAGTCTGTGTTTGGTTTGGTAATTCCAGTAGTTCCTGTGCAGTGTATTGGGTGGTATTTACCTTCATGAGGCATCCAACAAAGTGAGAGGAGGTCTGAGCTTTTCCAGAGACCAGACTCTTTCTGAATTTGGAGAAGCAGCCGTCAGCCACCACAGTCAGCGACGAGTGGATTTCCTAAAGGACATACAGTCACATGGTTATCATAAACACTCCACATTGTGTCAGTCAGTCAGTCAGTATTTGTATCCATGAAATGACTGGATGCTGGAGAGTCAGATTTAAAGTTCTACAGGCTGAGCAAAGTGTCCTCTTCCTCACCTTGGTGTCTCCAGTTTCTTTATCCTTGTACTGAAGCCCAGTTACACAGCCGTCCTCCTCCAGCAAACTGGTCACTGTGCCTTCTATGACTGTGACACTGGGGGGCGCAATTACACAGTTAGAGACATCACCTCCACATGCTAGGAAAGCAGGTAGCATAAGCTGAGCAGCTGAAATGAAATGGTCAGAAATAACTCTAGACTTTTTTTTACACTGAAATCTCATTTTACCAACCACTGATATATATGGACATCACTGTGTAAACGGACATATGCCTATTACATACCAATAAAAATTTGAGGAAATTGGATTACATTTATAATTGCACCTACTTACATCTAATTCATTTCCCAAACTAGTCATAAAGTTTGGCTTTTTGAGGTAAAATGTTTCAGCATTTAGTGTTTAAGGCAGCTGGCAAATTTTAAGTGATACACCTGCCCCTTTTAAGCTCAAACTCAGTGTCTCACAAGGCAGCTGGTCAGTCGGGACATGAAATCTCTCTTTTTAGAACTCTGCTCACTTTGGTTCGGCCAGCGCGGCTCTCCTCAGGCCCATGATGAAGCGACCATGATGGAAAGCACGTCCACACTGAATGCTCTCATCCGCCTGAGGATATGGGATCTCCACCTCTGTGCCACTCTCTATGTCGTGGATCACATAACCGTGGACCAGATGGGCATCCAGACCCTCCACTGAACCTGAGGGCAAGCACAGGCAACAGGTTACAGTTTCACAGCACACATTCATTATTCAGTCAGGCTGCTGCTTATGTCCTGCATACTGGATGTGACTCAAGGAGACAAAACAGAACATGGGTTGAAAGTTATGAATTGAACAGTAAGAAATAGTTTAAGATGACCAAAGAGTGTAATACAGTACAGACTGTTGCCTACAGTTGTACCTACTGAGTAGATACATTTCAAACCTCATTTTACATGCATCCAGGAAGATGGCCTTTATGTGAGAGATCAAACAATACAAAAAAATTTATGAAACCCAAAAGAAATTCCTAAAACACTGTGTTATTAAAGGAGGAAATCTCAATAAAGCATGCAGAGTAAGATGTAATCGTTAACTAATCGCTGATTATCTCCAGCATATTTTAGGTCTTTACGCGCATTAAGGAGATATTTTGGGGAGTTTCTCGTGAAGGATAATTATGCTCAGTGGTTAAACTAATGTGCTGCAAAATCGAGTGAGGCACACTGAAATAGATCATTACCTCACTTAAGCAGATGGATACAAATGACATTGATTTGGTCAAGCTGGAAAAAGTGATCATTTGGATGAACTAATTGCAAAATGAGACCAGATTTTTCATCTTCAATTTTAAAAGAAAAAAAAATACAGTAAAAGCTGAAAAATTATTTTCACAACCAATAATAATATGAACAACATGGCTAAAATATATCAAAATACTGTTCAGTTACTATAACAATCCACAGTCTTATCATGATTCATTATTATGATTATTTTTAAGACTTTTTTGCAACTTACCGGAAAATGCAAGCAAACTTATTTCCTTTTTCAAAAAATAATAAAGAGTTTAATTTCAATTGCCCTCATCAGAACTGTTGGGGGCTCGTGGCCTCTGGCTATGTGGTTGTTGCTCTGGGCCAGCTGTGATCTCCTCAGTCTACGACTGTCATGCAAACTGTTGTAGGTCTTTTCATTGATGTAGTCAAAAAGGTTGTTGCTTTCCAATCCCAGTTGTGAACATGATCTTTGCAATCTCAGTCAATAAGTAAATAAATAAGTTTTGCGGTGCCAGTTTTGGAAAATCCAAACTAGTTATATGTGACTGAAGCTGCATTCTTTTCATGGTTGATCTCCTTTTTGTCCTCCATGAAAAGAAATGCAAGACACTACCTTCTATTTGCTATTGTTGGTTTATCGGTGTGCCTATCAGTGTGATAAAAGATCAGGTTGAGATACTGCAAGATAGAACCACAACTTATTTTACACTGTTGCTGGCTACTAGGGATCTCTCTGATAATGAGGATCATGGACACTTTTTAATAAAAGTTGATGTGCATTATTTTTGTTATCAAAAATCTCTAGCTGATTATAAAAGGCCTCAGGAACATTGACAGTAAGATGACTGCAAATAGAAATGATCATCTCAGCTGGGATCGCCTTGTCCAAGCCACACTGATGACAAAAATGACAACAGCCGGAGAGATTTGAAGAAGCCACTGAAAACTTGTTTCAAGTTTTTTTTTTTTTTTTTAAAAACATGTCATAATTTAAAACTAAATAAGCAACACTCAGAATTATTTTTTTTAAATAAACATTTTTTAAGATATTAATACTTAAAAACTTGTCGGAGTAGCTTTATTTGTAGCATGTGGATCAAATCTGACTGACAGCAATGACATAATATGCAAACAGCCAAACAAGTGTCACCTGATCCTGATTCAAATATTGTTCATTCTAACTGGCTCACGGAAACACAACAAGGGCATCACCATCTTTTTCAACTGAGCCCAACACACTTCAAACCAGTGGAGCACAAGCAAAACTAAAATATTGGAACCTCTCATGAAATACACATTACTGTCTCTTACCTCTAAAGAAACTGTTTTTTTTTCTAATACCTTGTGTGTTACTGTGTATGTGTTGATTGCTCCTTGTGAGAAGCTGGTTGAGAAAATAATTTTGTAGAGTTTTTAATACAGGAACAGCAGCAGCTTCTCTCACTGACCTTCCAGTCCCAGCTCTTTGAGCGCTCTGTATCCTCCAGGCTGCAGCAGCTCCCCCACTATCCTGTCAGGCTCTTTCAGGTCCCTCTCCACCACCGTCACCCTCCTCCCATCCCGGGCTAGGACAGCCGCCATAGCTGAACCCAAGACCCCGGCCCCAACTATCACTACATCTGGCTCGGGGGCCTCTGAGGGGCCACTGGTTGAGGCACTCTCTGATGTAGAGGAAGTTACATCCACTCTTTTCCTTGTTCTCCGGCTCTGGAGGCAACAGACAGCACATACAGGGTATAAAGTCCAAACTAAAATGATTTGGAAAGCAAACACTGGAGGATGTTCATTTATTACATAATAATAAAAAAAAAACAACAAAAAAAAAAAAACAAATTGATAAGTCCCTCTAATTTTAGTTGCAGTACTTGGTTAATATACATTTAGACATGAACATTTAAAGAATTTGTCTTTAATTTATAAATACTTTCTCATGGCTTTTTCACCTGAACATAATAGCTTCTTATTCTCAAGCTTTACTTAAATTTAGACTTACTTAATAAGAAGATAAACATATCTTTAGAGGGAAAGCTTGCATGATAAAAATGCTAAAATAAATATTTATTTAAATAACATTTCACATAAGTGGAAAAACTAACTGCTATTAACTAAACTAATAACTTTTCATTCACTTGCACGGCCTTCCTTTGTTTCCATTTGCTACCTCATTAAGCTTCAGTAACAGGTATTGATAACTCGTCTTACCTTTTTACTGTTGCTCTCGGCTTTCTTGCTGCTCTGTGTTGAAGTTTGAGGGATTAAGTGGTTGATAACCGGAAATAAGGACAAGAGACTGAGAGGCAAATGAAACACCTGAGAGACTCGGAGCTTCTGGTCATGAAAAAACCTGATATATGAGAGCAGCAGCCCGACTGTTAGAAATAAGACTGCGGCCATCACAAGCTCTTTGGAGGCAAAAGAAAAAACTGTGTCGAACTTTTTGTAGAGATACGTAAAGCTCGCTATTCCCAGGAAGGTCCACATTTTTATGGATTACAAAAAAAGACAAAAAAAAAACTCAATAAGCACTTGTGAGAAACAGGTTTTTGAAAGGCAAAAAAACGGCAATGAAAAATAAATATTATTGTAAGTTATTGTTTCTCAGGTGCTCCAAAATACCAGACTGCCGAGCCAAAACAAAGTGTTTTCTTATTAACTCATGGTGACTTGTCCACGGACAGTGGGGCTGATGCTGCCAAATGTTTTATGATAATTAGAAACACGGACGGCTTCGGATTCGACGATTTCACATCCCGCCTCGTGCACAGCTCAACCCTCCAATCAGGAGCGACGTGACGGTGAGCAGAGCTCACGCTATCCACCGATTGGACGGTCACGCCAACTCCGGGCCTACCTTTGGCCGCTGATTGGACAGTCGACCGACAGGACGGTAGTATGATGTGATGTCAGTGGAAAGGTGCGTTTTTTATTCCTTTTACAAACCACCGACTGGATAAGATGTGCAATGTTTTCTCATGTTAGCTTGAAAACATCCTTCTTTATTCCTTAGTTTGATTGCTTCCTCTAACACAGTAAGCTGTTACTTATAACCAAAGCTGTGCATACTGATAAAGATCAATATTTATACAAAACTCACTGCAAAAATGACATTTTTGGGGGCAATTGATATTTCTGCACTCTTAAAATTACGGCTAATACATCTGATTTAAACCTTTAAGACATGCAAAGTAACATGAGCTTTTGTTTGGAAAGTCAATAGACTCTGCCAAATATTCCAGGGTTTACAAATATCCTGGATCACACAGACTCTTCTTTGTAGTGATATTTAAGACAGTTTGTGTTTTATTTATTTACACAAATAGTAATTATTTTGTTTTCTGTTATGCGAAATAATCAGCAGTGTGTGATGATAAAAGTTAAGGAATATAATCTTGTCCTCTCTCAATAAAGCATAACAAAATAACTAAAGCTAAACTAAAAGTCTAAACTAAAGAAACTATAGTATACTAGCATACTATAAACTTAAAGAAACTGTAAGAAAACCATGATCATTGTGAAAATACGTTTATTTTATTTATTTAACAGAGGTCATCAGGTAAAATGAATATCATCCATCCAAGTGTGTGTTAGAAACTGTCAGATGATGCTTCAGTAACAGAACAAATACATACTGAAACATTTCTCAAAGTCTAAAACATTCTGTTAGTCAGTCACAAGTGCTTTAATATTTCAGTCTGTGTATTTTTACTGTATTGTTAAGGAACCAAATGCAAACAAGTGCAATTCTTAATAACAAAGAGCTCCACCTTTCTAACACTTAGATGTGTTCACAGCTTCCAGTTAGGGTCAAAGGTTATCTAATACAGACACAGAGGAGCAGCATTGTTTTTATTATATGTAATGGTTAAAGATGGATTCATACTTTTCTTGCTTCCCCGATGTTACTTTCGGCTCCCCCTTCTGCTTGACGAAGGCCTGACAAAACACAGAATATTATATAATAAGGTAGACAGACTGGTGACTGTACAGAGTCCAAAGGTTTTTCACAGACAGTATCCACCCCGGCCACAGCCTGCTCACTCTGCTGCTGTCCTGCTAGTCTAAAGGGAAGCTTTTATCCTTAAGTGGCGAGACTTCTGGACCTCTACTTAGCAATCAAATGTAAAACATGGTTTTAACATGGACATAGTTTTCTGGTTTGGTAGTAGCATAATGAAAATATTATAATATGATAATAAAAAATATATAATATTTTGTTTTTAATAAATGTGGATCCCCACAATTGATCATAAATGTCACTTAAACTATGTTAAAAAATCTTAACTGACGGGACATTCAAAGGGAAACAGACAAACCCACTAATTTATAACATAATGGTGATGGTGGTGCAGAAGTGTCAGGATATGAATAAATGTGTCCTGAGAGTCTTACCTCCATATCCTCTAAGGTGGCAGAGCCTTCCTCCACTTTCTGTCCAATTCCATGACTGAAGCTTGAGTATCGCTCCTATTACAAAAACACATAATCAAACATAATGCAGCAGGTTTTCAAGCAGAAGTGCACTTAAAATGAAGTCTATTTAACATTCACACACCTTCACCATACGAGCCATGAGCCCGTCCTCGCTGATCCGCACGGCATTTCGGAGTCCTCTCGCGAAGGCGTCCATGGCTCCGATGTGAGCGATGAACAGGTCCTCCAGGTCCGTGGACTCTCTGCGCACCTTAGCATCAAAGTTCAGGCCTCCTGGCTGCAGGCCACCTTGTTCAATGATGGTCTGCAGGAGATGAAACAACTAGATTCTTGCTCTCATCTAAAGACATCCTGTACGGATGATGGAGTACTACCATCAGTAAAAGCCAAAGCATTTATTTTGAAATTTTGAAATTTTTCAACACCATATTAATCCATGTGATTATTTGTATCAGTGTGCAAGAGACATTTATGTGAATATTAAAGTTGCTCTAGTGGAACAAACTACTGTCCAAAATGGAAGGGGTCGCTTCTGATCATAAACACACCAAGAACTATCAGACTCTTTCCTGTTTCTAGTTCTTATGATTTTAATCCAGCAAACTCTTGATTATCATGACTGCAACCACCAAAATGTCTCATATATCGACTGAACTCTACCTGTCCAGCAAAAAACAGCACAAAGACAAAGTTAATGTCTAGCTGGTGAAAACTGCAATGTTTTTAGTTGATTCACATATTTTTCTTACTGGTTTATGGAGATCATAAAAGAGCTAAAAAACAGTAAATACTTAGATCCGTCATGAGGTCAGAAATAAATGCTAATGTTGCTCTGTGTCTGCTGGATGCATAGATAGCCAAGTGTGTGTTACCAAGTCCAAGTTAATTACTTCATCCACCGCTCCTAAGTGGACCAAGAAATACTGCTTTCACCAAATGAGGAACATGTCCTCAGTGTGTTAGCAATATTAGCAAAAGCTTATTTGCATTCTTATCCAACAGTTTTTGGTCGACGTCATCTTCCTGAACATTGTTCGAGAAAGAAATCTTGCTCTAAATAAAAAAAATTAGCTCACCTTCATGACCAAAGTGGTGTTCCTGATGTCCATGGGGAACTGGTCTGTGTCCCACCCCAGGTCAGGAGAGCCAGTGTTCGAGTCAACTGAACCCAGCATGCCCAGCCTGTCCACCAGCAGCAAGCAAGAAGGATACAGAATGCAAATCCTTCAGAGTGTCACAGCTGCTGTTGATTTGCCCAAATTGTGTTACAGGAATATAATGCAACAGTGTTCACTTATATACAACCAAGTTAAATGTCTGGCTCCTTACGCAGAAGCCATGACGATATCATGTTCATATGAGTGTCCTGCCAGAGTGGTGTGGTTGGGCTCAATGTTCAGCTTAAAGTGACTCTCCAAACCATAATGCTTGAGGAATCCTATAACACTCATAGCATCTGTCGAAGGAGACATACATATGAAATGCATCAGTAAGACTAAAATCATAAGCATATTTGTCTAGTTGAAAGTGAAGTCACCTCACCATAATCATACTGGTGTTTGCAGGGCTCCTTAGGCTTGGGTTCTATGAGAAACTGACACTTTAACCCAATCTTCTCCTTGTACTCTGTTGACAAACATACCAATATTAAACTGAAAGTGTCCATACTAAAATTCTGGTTAATCTTATATTCATGTGCACACTTACGGACAGCCATTTTGAAGAAGTTGGCCATGTGCTTCAGTTCAGCAGCCACATCAGTGTTATGGATGGAGAGGAAACCTTCCCTGCCCCCCCAAAACACTGCAGAGACAATGATGTGATGAGGAAGCAACTTTGCAGCATTCAGTGAGCATTTGTGTATTTAAAACACATTGACACTATCAAGACATACCAAAATTTTCTGCACCCAGCTTCTTGGCAATGTCTAGTCCCTTTTTAACCTGAGCGCCGGCATAGGCTAGAACATGACAGTCAGGGTTGGTGGCTGCACCGTTCATGTACCTGTCACATCAATGAGACCTGCATGTCATGATCTTTGTCTTAAATGAAGGAACAAAATCCCATTAATCCTGCACGGGCTTTCTAATATAAGGTACGTACTAAATATACAATTTAAATAAGAGAGAGCTTCTTTCTCTGCTAAACCTCACGGTGTACATGAGGGTTTTTAGAATTAAATACTGACCTTTGGTGTGCAAAGAGATTACAGGTGACCCACAGCACCTTGATCCCCGTCTGGTTCTGCAGCTGGAGAGCCAGGTCTGTAATTTCATCCAGATTCCTGCTGGACTCCTCCAGGGTGGAACCCTCAGGAGCCATATCCCTGGAGATAACACAGGAAGAACAATATTCAGAACACCGGAATGCAAAAGAAACCTCAAAATAACTTACATTTTCTTATTTGAAAGTATTAAATGTTCTTATTGTGGCAAAATTAATTGCACGAAGTAGAGCTTAAAAATCATGGTTTAAAGTTTAACTCCAGCACAACAACGCTGAGCATATCCTGCTACAACCAGGTAGATAATATAATACCATATTTTAGACATTATTGGTTGAAACGTATCCAAAAAAAGTCAGTTACCTGTCATGGAAAGTGTAATATTTCACCTGTAAAAACAAGCAGAGATTGCAAAAGAAACACACAGTGTCACTTACAGTATATTAATCCATATTAAATCACCTGTGTTTAACATTGACTTTCACTGTAAAATGGAGGTGGATTCGCTTACACCCAGCTTGGTAAAAAACTCAAAGGCAGCGCGGAGTCGCTTCTTGGCTGATTCCATGGGAGTTCCTTCATTCCAGGGCCGGTGGAGGGTTGGAAATCCAAAGGGATCAGCTCCTAGGAAACACACGGCAAGACAAGATAAGAATAACAAAAACATCCCACAGAATTCTTGTTAAACAAATTGATTTTATATATTGATTGTTACCGCTTCCACAGAAGGAGTGCCAGTAGCAGACTGAAAACCTCAGCCAGTCCTCCATCTTTCTGCCCATCAGCACCTGCACACAGGAACACTGATCTCTGACCAGCAGCCTCACACAACACTTACTCTGCAGTCATCCATGGCATACATGACTTCACATAGTGTACAGGATGTGTGTGTGTTGGTGTGTGTTCATGCTAGTGAGTATGTTTCCACACTAACCTCTTCTGCATTATAGTGTTTGAAGCACAGGACATCTCCTGCCCCAGCATCGGGAAGATATGGAATTTTGGGCATGCCTGTGCAACACACATACCATGCAACATTCAGTGAAATAAAGACTTCACTGTGTTTGGTGACACATGCAGTAACCAGTAACCTTACAGAAACAACAGCAGAACAATGCCAATACATTATTTCTCAAATTTTCAGACAGCTGTTTGAATCAATCATTGCACAGAACGCACTGTAACTTACAGTAGATTGTATGTAATGGGCTGTCACACTATAGACTGCAAGCTTTTTGTCGAAAAGGAGGACATAAATAGTTAAAGCGTCATCTATTACACAGAAAAACATGTTGGCAAACAAATCTAAACAGTGTGGATTGCACTTCTGCAGAACTTCAGCACGGCCTTGACTGTTTACGGCTCGCTGTACAACAAACACTTCTTCTCCACTTCACACGGCACGCGCTCACACACAAACAGACACTGTACAAAGTGTCCTGAAGTCACTGAAGTCACACAATTTACCCGTGAAGAACTCCTCCGACGCTGCCATTTCAAGATCGCAACCTCTACGGTTCCAGCAGGCGGCTGCAACTTTGTCCACGTCCGCCCTCCAGAACAAAGGCTGCAGTTCCCTGTTTATACACAGGATGTCGCTAAATCCCTTCTAGTTAGAACCCCGTCCAAGCTCCATTATATAAATCTCTTTATATCAATACATATTTCTTTAGATCAGTATCTATCTATCTATCTATCTAGCTAGCTAGCTATCTATCTATCTCTTGATGTGTGTGTGTTTGTTGTGTAATGTATGATACCATGAGAATATGATCTGCATTATTTCAGCTTATAATTAAAATATACTTACCTGCCTGCAGAAAGAGCAGCTATGTAAAACCACAACATAACAGATATATTTCACTTCCGCTAAATTTCATATTTTAATCCACTGTGATAACAATATATGTTCACCCCTGTTACGTAAAGACTCATGGACTCTCTTTTAACAACCTTTCTTGCAAAGACGAAAGGGAACCAATGAGCCGTGAAAAGATAAATGTCACTGGCAAACATGTTGTCATCTGATGCATGTTTATTTTAATTACAATGGTGCTTTTATAAAATATCTGATGCAGAAACATCAACAGAAACGTATAAATGATAGCAGGATACCACTCACACATAACCCATAAATACACATTAACACACTTTAGAAAAGTAGAGCCTTTGGTCTGGAACATACTGTATGCCAGATGGAGACAACAAACATTTGCAGAAGAAACGTTCTATGTGCACCATTGAAGCCCTATCATATTTCATATCAGTACAGAATGTACGGTGCGGACCTGATGCCGTTTGCCATCTCCGGCTCTGAAAGAATGCTTTGCATTGCGTAGGGGTTTACGACCCTGTGTAGTCCTGACGGTTGTCCATTTTCATAATGCTTAAATTTTTGCATAAGATAAAGATAGAATGGAAGGCAAAGCAAATACGACCAAGCACCAGGCACTGTAGAGTGAGGCACTTGAGCACCTAACACCTCTGGTTTGGCATCATGATGTTTGGCACATGAAGGTGGCGTTGCACTTTAATCGCGTGTTTGTGTGTGTGTCTGTGTGTGTTTGTATGTGTGTGTGAGAGAGACAGGTGGGCGATAATAAAAGCCCCTTTCAGGAGAACTCTCACAGCCGCAGCCTTCTCCGTACTACCTGTTGAGCATCTGAAAAACTAGGCGAGTTACTTACATTCATTCTCTTCAATATTTACAGGTCCGTTATATAAAGTACACACTCTTGTGATTTAAATTGTGATTTTTGAGCAGCTCTCGCACAGAACTTTAAGATGAAAGTCTGCACTTGTTGATCCAGACAACATCACTGAACCACTGACATGGCCTCCAGTCTTTCGAGTCATGAAAATGTTCTTACTGTTCCACAAATTTTAATGCTTTTCCATCATCCAGAACTCGTGCTCTCCTGGTTTCTCTAGGCCTCATGAGGTTAATTAATGGAGTGTTTCTGGGCTGAACTGATGAGAGGGGGAAGCTGCTATGATGCAGAGGAGCTGTTGAGGTCCTTCTTCCTCTTCTTCTTCTTCTTTTTCTGCCCGCTGCAGGGCTTGCAGACGCAGCACAGGATGCAGGGCGAGGCCAGAAGGAGGAGCGGAGAGGTCACCAGCATGATGATGCTGACCCCCACCAGGATGCCCACCACCTGAAAGACAGTATGACACAACACACCTCCTCAGCTCTTTTGAAAGGAAATTAGCATTACATTAATATTTTAGCATGAAAATTCCTCCATGTTACAATGGTGAAAGCAGTGTATTTCCAGCTTTATGGAGAGTTTGCGTCTATCCCTTCCATCTTTTTAAATGACAATTGCCCCCAAGCACAAAGATCACCATTTTCCGAGTGAGGTAAGAACTTGACGTGCATAGATCCCTGACCTCTCGGCAAATAATCCAACACCTGAGGGTTGAAATGCCAACCATGAGCCAGGCCCTATCGCCTAACATCAGAGTCCGACCTGACTAATGCTCTTTTGGCTGATGTTGTGCTGTTACAGCAGCATATCAAAGGCCATGGTAGGGGAAGCGAGATGTTTGGCAATCACAGACGGGTGTAATGTTCAGATGTCTACAGTTTTTGGCCATGTAGTCTGTGTCAGTAGTGAGTATATTCATCTATCAGTATAACTGTCTAGCTAAATTTTAACAAGACTTTATGTTTTACAAATGTTGCTTACAATATACCCTAAATGGACTTTCACTTTGGCAGCATTCAGAGGCAGCTATGAAGGAATCGGAGTGGCAGAGGAATTTGTGACTAGCAGATTGTAAAACTTAAAGGACCTGTTAGGCAAGGGTGTAACCCAGCCTGTCATGAGTTGTTTTGCGAGGAACAACTGCGCTGTTGTACTTCAACTCTCCAGACACTTGGCAGTGTGGACACACCTAGACGCAATCAGGAGGTTCACTGCAGACTTGATACTTGTCATGTGATAATGGCATCGGAGCAGGGGCACTGGAGAGAAAGTAGGTTTAGCGGCCAATTGTAATCGTTCTGTTGAATAAAGGACGTCATTACGGGGCAGGAATTTGAGATTAGTGCCGGGATTAGTTGCAGCTTAATGTCTGATCAAGGACTGTTTGGGCTCACTGGTGGAAAACAACAATGAGCTAATACAGACTTTATGGGTCTTAAAAGAATAATTCAGCGATAAATGTAGCAGCTGATGTACAAGCTGTTTTCCACATGTGTCGGTGAAAGAGCATTGAGTTACGCACTACTTTTAAACTTGCAGTATGGTTAAGTAAGCCAGATAGGAGGTTTTTGTGGGTTCCTGTGACGTCCAAACTGGAGAGTATTTCAGTAGTGAAAAGCTGAAGTGACAGCAAAAGAGAACGGCTGGGATGCAGTCCAAAATGTTTGACATTCATTCTAGGTGTTGTGATGGCACAGTTTTACTCCAAAACAGACCCTGGCATCAAAAAAACCCTTCCACCCTCAGATGAGTGCCTCTGCAGGCTAATCCATTGAGACAAATCAGCATCACCACAACCCTGAAATGAATACTGTGTGTTTGCTCTGCCGTCTGCTGTGAGGCCTCACCTGCGTTCTGTTCCACATAACTGAAGCCCTGGAGTGTCCCAGCTTGTTTCTGCATGGTCCCTTATCATAATGCCTAAGGAAAATATCACCCTGCAAAGACAAAAAACACAGGTTTGGACAAGAAATCCATTATACGGCAATTACCAAAGATATACATACACTCAAGTTAGGACAGTGAGGCAGATGTTGGGAACCTGGCTAAAAAAAAAGTGTAGAATTCCACACATAACATCTGTGAGTTGGGTGACAAGGGAGACTCACATCCAGGTTCTGCAGACAGTACCAGCAGAAGGTGTGTTTGCAGCTCTTGCACAGCATCTGGGCACAGCCCTGGTTCCTCTCAATGTAGATGCCACACATAGGACACTGCTTGATGGGCATGTCAGAGTCGCTGTCGGAGCGGGCCCTTCGTGGAGGAGGAGAGGAAGACACAGGAGAGATATGAGGTATGTAGGAAATGGGGGCATATTGTATGAAGCCATGCCGGCCTCAAGAGTGTCAGGCAAAGTGTGAAATCTATATTTAGCAGCAGAGTTAAGGGTCAGTGCTCACTTTGAACTGGGTTAATTATTTTGGGATTTAAAGGTATAGGGGAAGTGTTCTGTGAGTACAGCACAGGGCCACAGATACTAGTAAAACCCCTGAAGTCATGTTTTAAGATTTTCAGAGAAGCTTGAAGACAGAACAATTTACTATACAAACAAATTTCGAGGGCTGATTCTGGCATTTTTAAGACTTATTATCTCATTAAACCGAATTTCCTTGATTTTTTTGGGGACTTCTGGGGACAGAAAACAAGCTGTCAACATAATTACAGGTAATACAGTAGACTGATTGTGAATAACTGGTAAGTAACTGGCTATTTATACACCCTGCAGACACAGAGTTTTATCAGCACTCATCTGGAATGTTTATAGCACTCTATAAAAGTTAGTCCACTATTTTCTAAGCTTAGATTTGGTCTCCATGGCAAAATCTCACTCTGTGAAGCTAAATACTCTGCTACTTGATAACTTTGTTTGTCTGTCACTTGGTGCTGTGCAGGGAGCCTTCAGTGATGTTATAATAGAGTTGGGACTGATCCAATATGGGTATTGAATGTTGATGCTGACGTAATTCACCTATGAGATATCAAACTGTCTTCACCAATCCGTGTACGAAACTTTAAGGTTACCTCACTCGAGAGAAATTTTTTAAGGTGTGGTCATGTATTTATATACACTGTTCTTGTGCTTCTTCTTTGAAATATTCACTTGGAAAAGCTTGCTGTGGAGTTGATGATCTACCATTGAACTGTCTGAAAGTCTCTTATTGTTCTGTTATTTCAGAGAAATCCATTTACTAGTACTAGTACAGGTGATAAATCATAACTGATCACAAACATTAAAGGATTTTTCATGGCAGTTTTCACTGCTACACCTGTTTGTATGTGAGGTCCACTCAGTCAAATTAAATTGCTTTGGATCACATTTAAATGTATTGCATTATTGTTTATTCTTGACTTTTTTCTTGAAAAGTGTCAAGAAGCAGAAGAAGAGATCTAAATTAAAAATTCAGGTTTTATATTGAAAATTTTTTTAAAAAGCTGATTGCTGCATTTCTGCAGTGCATAAGAGCTTTTAAGGCAGGAAAACATCATGAGTGTTGAGACAGACCAATAAAACGAGATGTGAACCATAAAACCAAAACAATAAGCTGAAAGATGAAAAAAAACCTCTATGGAGCTGAGAGGAACTGCTGAGTCGAGTGATAATCCTCACCACAAGTGACTCCATTCACATTATACTTACTCATTTCCTCCTTTGTTCATATGAAATTATACACTGGATCAGTTTCAAAAGGAGGGCTTTTTGAACAGTGCCCAATCCTGCCCACATCTTTCTTTGTTTTTTTATCAGTGATTCAGACGGGTTGTTCCCCCATCGGAAAAACAACTAGGTCACTCAAGGCTTTGTAGACGGGATCAAGAACACCAGCAGTCGACAAAAGTCCACAAAAATATTGGTGCGTGTGTGTGTGTGTGTGTGATGAGAAATTAAAGTTTTTATTCAGCACAACTTCTTTGATGGATTTAAAATCATAGCAACCACTGCTGTTTCCGTGTCGACTGGAAATGGAGTTAGCTGAGCAGATTTGTGACCTGCTGCTGGTGGATTAGAAAAAATGCACATTCCGTTGCAAACAGCAAACAGTGTAAAACCAACGTCAGATTGAATAATCAAATTTAAAAAAAAAACCTGGAATTTTAGTGTGATTGTCGAGCTAGTACAGTGATGGCTTTCAGACAACAACTAGAACATTATGCTGGCCGATACAATGACTCAACTTAATTAAACAAAAACAAATACGTTTTAAGATGGTTTGCAATTGAGGAAAACTACAAACCGCAGTGTTTTGAAAAACACAAGCTACAGCCCTGGTACCACATGATCATGTCTGGTGACTAAAGCTGCAGGTTAGGGCAAGTTAACGTCAGGTTTTCAAGTTCAAGTTTAAAGTTGATTATTCGTCTCATGTCTGTTCTGTCCTCCACCACAGCAAAATGTAGAGACCACAGCTTTTCTGCAGGGCACAGACTCTTTCTGCACATTGAACTAAGTGGCTGCTCGCCCACCCTCCTCCTCCCTTTGGCACAGAAACAATGGAATTCCAATATAAATCAGTGACTCCACAATGACATCAGTCAGTCTGGCAGAGCCACAGCTCAGAGCAGCAAAGTAATGTAACTGTACAACAGGGACGACACAGAGGGCACTGCTGAGGGAGACTAAGCTGTTAAACCTAAAACAAATGTTTATTTTCAGCTCGAATGGGAGATGAGGAACTACACATCGTTTATATAATCCATTTATGTAATTATCCTGCAACTGTCTTATAATATGAAATAGGAGAATTAAATTTTAGAATAAACAATTGAACTGATAGTGTTGAACTATTAAAAGTAAAATGCACAGTTCTTAAAAAATAAATATGTTTTAACTTGTAATTTTAAAATGGACTAGTGAATAATTTCTAATTAAAGCATCAATGATGGATGGTTGTTTTGTATGCTCTTTGTAATGTCCTGACACCTTCATCCTGCTTTTAGCGCGGCATCATTCTCTAAGTGCAGCTCAGACTGTACGGCTGCAGGCAGAGGGCAGCTGACTGACCTGCTTTCATGAGAGGGTGAGGATGACATCATGGGCTGTCGCTCAGGGCAGGTGTGGCTGTCCTGCCAGGGCCCTCTGCACCCGGAGCAGAAGACGGTATGACAGGTCGGACATGGCACAGCCGTGGGCCTGCCCTCGGCGCTTGGCTGCAAGCTGCACACCGCCTGGCATTCAAGCACGGGGCACCAGGCTTTGCTGGGGTCCAACTTCACCCCTGCAGAAGGCAAAGAGGGGAAGGGAGAGTACATTTCAGAGGCTGACATTCAATAGCTGAGTTGTAATATACACAATATGAATGCATATTTTTTCTCCTTACTCTTTTAGTGCTTTATTAACCTGGTATTAATGAAGTAATTTTTCAAATGATAAATTCAAACTTTCCCTGGTTCCACCTTCTTTTAGGTGGGTTTTTTTTCTAATTTTTGGCACTGAATGTATTTTGGTTTTTGTCTGTGGACAAGAAAACCAAGTCAACAGATTAAGTGTGAATGAAAATATAAAAGAAGCCCTTAAAAGAAAACCATTAAGAGTGGTTACTCTTTTAAACTCTTGACTAGTTAGTTACAGCATAACTTTGGGTACACAGGGAAGTAAAAGTACAAGGCCAGTTTCTTCCAATGCAGTTTGGTCCACTTACATGACTCTCAACAATGTGACAACAGAACTCAACAGAGCAAACGAACATTACATCACTGTCTCACTTGCTGCACATCACTTCACCGAACACACACGCACTCCCCTATCTACGAACAAAGGATAGGAGAAATCTAAACGTAACACGTATCCGTAATGTAACCATTACTACATCAGACCCTGTTATAGTTGCACACCAGCAGAAAAACACACACAAAGAACCTTACCATTAAGAAAAAGCCACTCAAGCAGCTGTGTGGCAGGAATGCTATTATAAGTATGCTAACATGCTAACAGAGATCATGTTAATATGCCACCTCAGTTTAACTCTGTCTGTGGGGCCTTAGTTTTAGAACCAGAGGCCAGTTCATAGAGTTAGGACTGGAGAGGTGCTAGTTCACCTCCTCTGACCTGCTCAGGTTCGCACACCCTTATGATCTGAAAGTGATTAGTGTTAAAGATATTTAGTGATAATAATTTCAATACTAGTTATACTAATAATGAATGTATTGGACACATTTAGAGTTGGAACTAGCAATGGTGCTGGATGAGAAGTGAGTATCTACAGGGCTGTTATCCCGTTATATTTGCTATCATCTTGAAAGTGATATGAATGTAACGGAATTCATGGCCGGCCAACAGTCCTGTCCATATCAAAGTGGTGGACTGACTGTTCAGATGACTATAGAGATGACATATCTGTTCAGCATGGCTCTAAACATGTAGCACACAAGTGCACTGTACTCATTTTTGATTGCTTATCTTTGAAACAAAAAAACTCTTGAACAGTTTATGATGACATAAGGATAAAAATCAAGTGTAATGTGCACAAATTCTATTTGTTTCACTACAAAATAAAAAAATCTGGAGTTTTTATGATCTGACACAGAGCCAATTCATTATATTCTCTACGAAGAACAACAGAGAGAGAAAAGTGTTGCCAAACAGGCTGTACTTTGCACTCCTTTAAACCTTCAAAATGATCAGTTTTATGATTTATGGCCAGAGTAAACAATAACTGATTGGCTCCCAGCATATTGTTACTGTCTTATTGAGAGAGACCTAAATAGCTACAATGCAAACTAACCTCAGTTTGCAATTTGCAAATGTCAACAAAAAGCTATTTCAACAGTTTCTCTTCCTGCTCCCAGGACTCCACTGCAAGACATACAGTTTGCCCTCGCAAACATTTCCACAGCTTGTGGTGCTGTTACACAATGAACATACAGTTTTTTAGAACTACAACTCACTACTTCCAGTTCAATTGAAGATTATTAGATATTATATATATATTAGATACTGAATTCCCTGCTGGTTCTGTTTGGTTTAGCTGAAGGTACTGAAGCCACAACTTAAGTAACCTCCAGGGTAAGACTGGACCAGGTCAGAAGAGAAAAGAGGGCACCAGGCCACACAATATCTCAGGCATGTGAAGCTCAGCACTCTATGGGGCTGCTTAGTCTAATGCCACCAGCTGAAGCGTGACCTGAAATAGCCCACTGCCTGTCACCAGACATCAGCATGCTAACGCAACAATACGTACCTCTCTCAAACTTCAGACGCTGATACAGCTCAACCTGACCTTCTGGGGCCAAGGCAGCTATCTGCAATCACACAGAACAAAAGGGGTTTTAGTCATGGTTTAGCCAAAGTATCTTTTTCCATATCTGACGGACAACTGCAAATATACATAATGCTTAAGATAAAAATATTGTGTGGTTGCTGTGAAGCTGATACTGCAGAAATAACCCGGGATCAACTGGTCACCTAGCAACTGCCATTTGCTGCATTATTTCTAAGGAACCTCAGTAGTTAGTGAATATCCGCTGAGAGGAAAAAAATGGTGTTAAATATAACATTTTTAAGTTTAAAAAAAGACTGCTCCTTTTTTGTTCAGTAAATTTAATTAAAATGCCATTTTATCTTGTCGTTAAAGTTACAAAATGACATCTGCATATGATCCATGACAAAGGTTTTGTGAAGGCCAGCAAAAGGTTAAATTTTAAAGACCAGCATGAGAAAACATTTTATATCTCAAATTTAATAAGGCCAACAACTGACTAAAGATAGCACTGAAACTACCTACTTGCCATTTGATTAGCCCCTAGAACTACTTTCTGTACATCAAACAACTGTCTTATTTTTACTACCCAAAAATGGAGAATAGAAGAACTACAATCAGATAAATTTGAATTAACCTGGAAGGCGAGTATGCCACAAAAAAAAACCTTCAGAAATGAGGGACTGAGGAGCAAATTTTCCATTTGTTTGTGCATTATTGGTTCAAGCCTCTTCTCTGGAACATTTACACTGTAGTATCTACAGTGTGTGACAGCTCTTGGAGTCTCCCTTTCTCTCTGACTGCTCACATTACTTCATTTTACTCTTCACACTCACAGGCAAGAAATTCCTCAGAAATGTCATTAAGACTGGATTTTCACAACACTTCACCCTTGTTAATCCAGCCCACACACTCTGAAAACCTCCCGGATGAAAATCAACCACAGATTTCTCAAGAGGTTTTCTGGCAGCATTGTGGATTGTAAACTGGTGCAGCCAGATTTTAACAACTAAAAAATTTCAAGGACTATTCAATAACAGTTTGCATAAAACAGGTTTTTAGCTCAGTACATTTGTGCAACAACATATTTTTGTATTGCAGCCTCTGAAGACTCCTTGCTCTTTGGTTTCACACATGACCCACATATCACTGGTTTTAAACAGGGCATACCTCAGAGTCCAGTAGCACTCCAGTCTTTTGGCAGGCCATATCTGGGCAGGTGATGGGTGCCCCCCCACCCTCCATGATGGCCAACTGAACATACTGCTGCATACACTGTGGAGGAAGAAACAACGCAGCTGCATCAGTCTGGATGAACCTGTACCACAATGCATCACAAATTTTATGCACTATATATTCTAATAAATATTATCTTTTCTTTCCACAGTGGGTGAAAAACAATTAAAAACACACAGCACTTTAATTTCAATACAATTGTAGTGAAAGCAAAGAAAGCAGAGGAAAATGAGCTGTTGTGAAAACTGGGCAAGCTAGATGTCACATAAACATAAGTTCTTATCAGCATTCACACGTCAAAAGTCATATGTTTCCTTAGTCATGAAATACGGAAGGGCAGGAGGAACTATGTAAACATTGCGCAAAGGCAGACAGTCTTGAGGAACAGAAAATAAAAACATGAAACGTCATTCTTCTCAGGAAGATAAAAAAAAACAAATTTGTAAGAAGTCAGGTTTAGAAGTCTGGGATGTGGTTTTTTTTGGCTAATTTTCACAATCAAACTTGTGCTTATCATGTGCTTTCTCATAAGATACACTGTTCATCCAAAATGTGAGCTGGTGTAGAAAAACACAAGCAATAGTCTGTGCTCTTAAACCAGAGTGCAGGAGATACTGAGGTTTACAATATGAAGTCTGACTGATAAGCAGGCTTTTTTCGTATCCATTTCTCTACTTCTTCGCTTGTGACACTGTCTGTGTGTGAGTGTTTTATCTGTGTGACCTTGTGCGTGCAACATTGACAATGCAGCTGGCTTGAACAGAGATTAACACCTGCCTGCATCTCAGTTTTGATATGCCAGGCAGGCACATATTCAACAAAAACGGTGCAGCAGTAGACCTCTGCACTTCTCTTCTTAATATTAAAGCTCCTTATTATCTAGTGATGGCACTTCTCCCCTGAAAAAGCTCTATTTGTTTGAGTTTCACCAGCTTCAATAAATCACAAGGATTTTTGTGAACAGGACAAAGGAATTAAAAGCACAGGAAATCATGTCCGAGTCGAAACATCTCCAATTCATTACAACAGCTGTAATATGCAATATTTGCCCATAAAAGAAACTATTTTGGGATCTTAAAGCAGGAAGTGGTGCTGTAATTAAGAGGAGCATCCCATCCCAAGTGATTTCATTTTGGCAGATTTGACAAAATTTCCCACGGAAAAGTTTGTTGTTGGATCTTTGGTGAAATCTTAACCGCCCACAGTCTGTGACTCATACATGAGCAATATGAGCATCAGATATCTATACTTGCATTTTCTAGAGTATCTAAATATAGCGTGGAGGCACCCTAGTCTGTTACGCATAACAAGTTGAAATTTTCCATGGCAGCTAATGTCCTGTTGCAGTCTCCTTAAACAAACCATAGGATTTTTCTTATAAGAATGGATTTGACCATTATATACCATTACGTTTTGTTTGTCTTACCGCTGTGCAGAAGACGCAGTTGCAGCTCTGCAGCTCCCTAGTGGCCGCAGATGGCTGTTGGCTAAGACATAGCTTGCAGAATACCTCCTGTCCTGGCTGAGTGGTAGCACTAGCCTCTGGGGTCCCCGATGTTGAATCCCCAGTTTCCCGGCTTGGAGTGGGACTCCTGCTAGCCATGTTTGGGCGAGGCATGCAGGGGATTGGGGAGGGAGGAATCAGGCTGCTCCTATCCCTTCTGCTGGGTACTGAGAAGAACTACAGCTTCCATGTTCCTGAAAGTAGAAACAGCATTAATCAATTTGTCCAGTGAATGTGTAACGTTTTTCTTCCTCTTTGTTACAGTTCACACAACTGCTGCAAGGCCTTGTGACAACACTGCACCTTGTTTCTGGAAACCTGTTATTTCTTCCGGTAACTGGTATAACAATTGTGATGACTTCATCTCGCTCTGAAGTAATACACTGTCATTATCATGTTACCTGGGAGATGGATTAGTCACTGCTAAAAGCTCTGTGGTGCATGAAGTAAAATGTAGACGCCTCTCTTAACAACAATGTCTAATTCATGTTAAAATACATATAATTTTGAAGATGGATGTAATATGTGTTCAAGAAGTATGCTTAGGGAAACACATTTAGAGGGTAATTAAATCACAGTTGACAATTTAAAACTATAAAATTACATGTAAATTCTTGTTGGAGGCATTTTCCCCCACAACCTGGGAACGATCCTTTCTTATCAAGATAAGAAGCCAACATGGCGGCATTTTACCAGTCATTTTTATCCTTGCACAAAATTAACTTTGACATTGCTCTTACTTTTGCTGAAAGAGAATTTTAAATAAAAATAAACTATTGAAGATTTACAGTTACATAAAAAGATTTACATTACAATTAGTCACATCCCCACGGTTAACTTGACATACACGAGTAAAGAAAAGAGGCTACCCTTACTAACTCCTTGCTAGCCAGGGCTACAGCAAGCTAATATGAATATAGCTGCTATGGCTGCTATGGTAAAATGGCTGTTATTCAATGGCACTGGTGCCCCCCACCCCACACACATGCAAAAAAAAAAAAGTTCATTTAGACTGATAACAGTACATTTCTTATAGTTTATTTGCTGTTATGCTATGGTGTAAGGTGATGGTGTGCATACCTCTCTGAAATCTAATAATACCAAACTTGACACTTATGTTAAAACTAGTACATCAACCTCTTAAATATCTCTAATATTAACAGTAAAAAAGTTTATCTGAAAATCCTTGTTTGAAAAAAGGCTTATTTTGTACCATCAAAATAACACATACAGTAGATTAAAAGCATGTTTATTATTCCCTCCCATCATTGAGCAATTTTGATGCTATTCATAGATTAGCAAGGCCACAATCTAACAAAAAAGCAAGTATGCAAATTTGCTGGAATGGATTAATCTGATAAGCACATATAGGCTACTTTTCTGTAAATGCTTTTAAAATTTAGGGTTCCTGTTTTCGTGTTCATTTTTTTGCCAAAATACCTACATAACATACTATAATAAAATAGTTCAAAGGTAGGTTGTTAATGGAAATTTACCCACTGTATTAGACTCTATAGCCATACTAGAAGCTGTGAGATTGCACATTGTATATTGGCACAGTAATGCTTTGAGCTAAATACTAAGGTCAGCATGCTAACGTGCTCAGACTGATAACACTAAAGTTCTGATGATAAGCAGTAATAATGCTAACCATGATCACACGTGCATCAATATGTCACCATTTGCTAATTAGTCCCATACATAAAGTATATCTGACGCTGATGGGAAGATCAATATTTTTGCAGGACATAAACCAAAGTTGTGGACAAATTACAGTTTTAACCACATGGTAATAGCAATGACCTATCTTTCGCAAAGCCATCTTAGCTAAGACAAAAAGAAAAGTCAGAATATCACTCTGATCAGAGTTATTGCTATAACTGGTGATCTGAGACTCTCCTGAGGGTTACAGAAATATGTGTACCAAATTCCAGAGCTATCCATTCAGTTGTCACCAAGACTCCTTCTCTTAAAACCACAACTCTCTGTCCAAATTTTCATGTCAATATATGCTGTACATGATGAGATACGAGTCTGGTATCATGTCAAGTACCAGAGGTTTGGTTGAAAATTACTATAAATGCATATTAAAGAAAAAAAAAGAAAAATATAAATGACATCTGTGACTTCCAACTTTGACCAGACATCATGCACTAGTTACATATTTCAGGACAGAAGGACAGAGGTGGGTAAATAATAATAAAGCCCTAATCTGGTGTTAAGGGCAACCAAAGTCACCAAACCCAAAAATCATCCCTTTGGCTTTTTCCAATCCCAAAAAAAGTACGAGAAATAATAACCCCATAATCTGGGATTTCCGATTAATCCTGTAGATAACAGTGGTTGGATACAGATCAGGGTCACACAGGACATGGTGGCGTTAAAAACACACTCTGCAGCCTGAGCAGCTGTTGAAATCACACATTATCCCACATACAATGTCTTCTATTTCAGCAGGCTGTTAAAGTTGGCAGGAAACTTTGGAGCAGCCCCGTCAATACAGCCACCACCAGCAGTGGCCTAAATATTTCAGTGAGTGCTCTTTTAATAAGCAGTATTGATCAGCAGTGGCACACATGCAGCTCACTAATAGTGGAGCTTGTGTAGCTGCGTACATTAGTATTTCTGCACTGTCATGGTGGATCCTCCTGCACTCCCTGTCCTGCCCAAGCATAAGCAGCCCCATGGTCTCACATGGGAAAATAACAGGTCTTTCATCAGCTGGCTTTGCTGCATGGAGACTCCAACATGTATTTAATAATAGTGCAAAGCCTTTCATTCCTGAACAGCTTCAAGTTCAAAGAACTTCAAACAAACTAGGTTACAGTCTTTAAATAGACAAGACTTGTGGAGGTGTTTTAATCTCAGTAAAAGAGATAAATCGGTTGTTGTTTTGTTTTTCCAATTATGTATGAAGGCAAATATGATTGGCAATGAAAAGATTTTAGTCTGCTTTAACAAGTTTCATCAATATATAATTGTATGAAAGCTGCTGCAGAAGCATTTCTACTTAAATGTTTGCAAACAAGACTAAGTTCAAAGATTTTAGAAGTCCGTACAAAATTCAGGAGTATTAAAGAATTCAGGAATTCCTGACAAACAGAAACCAGGAGCCACCACTTTATCCACCTTCAAAAAACCCTGCCTTACTGCAGTTCCTGTTCCTGGGCAAGCAATTAAAGCTGAGAAGTCCACAAGTATATTAACATTTCCTTTTCAGTGTGGAACTTGCCACTCTGTCATGAGCCGTCCTCATGGATCTCGGTCTACATGGCATTCCAGCCAAGAGGGGATCAAAGCATCATTGTTCACCAGAGAGGCAGAAACGGAAAACCATATCTGGCCAGCGAAAAGCTGCTGCTGCTTTTACACAGACTGCCACTGAGTTGGAAAGGAAGCACCTGAGACTGCGTGTTTGGGGAGTGTGTGGCAGAGTATCTATGGCATCATTTATACAGCTGCAGTCGCTCCCTGTCTGTCTCTCAGGACTTCTGGCCCAATAACCTGTGTGTCTTTGGGACTTCAACAAGAGCACGCAAAACAGAAAACAGCACACCAGTTTAACCTGAATCAGGGGGGTGGATATTGAACTACATTTCTGTGATTTGTTTTTCCCCGGTAAGAGTCCAAACCAGAGTCAGTTTGCTGTTATATATATATATATACACTTTTCTACAGTTACCCTTAAGTCAGTATGGTATTTCCGTAACAAAATATAATCTGTTACAGAGCACATCTGCATCTCCCTCAAGGTTGCATTCTCAGATAGGTCAAAATATATATTCTGACGCATTCACGGTGCAGCCTTATATCCTATAACGCGTAATCGTTTTAGTTACTAATGGTCAATGTGATGCAGACTAAAGCCAGATAAAAGGAGCAGTCAGGGGGAAACCCACCTTGCCTGTGGACCACTGGGTGTAGGAGCTGCTGGAGTCCAGATGCACAGCCGCAGTGCTCTTACAGTGACACATGTGTTGATACAGTCTTCTGTTATTCTAACCTCTGCTGTAAAAGCCTAATTCCACCGTCGTACCGATCCTGCTTTTCTCAAGCACGTCCCGGTCTTTACAAAAGACGAAAAAACATGTCTAAACGACCTGCTCGCTCCTGCCTGGCCTGACTGTGTGTTGGAGTGTCTCTGCTATGCTCCTGCGTTTAGTTTCCATCCAGGAAGCTCTGCCTGCTCTTTGCCGATCCCCACTCTAGACTGCTCCTACTGGTTATTTCACTATGTTCATGCTGCTTTCAGGTGTAGTCGGAAAGATTGAGGTCACGTCGTAAGCGTCTCGGGAACTAGAGGGGGGCGAGACCCTCGAAACTAACGATGCTAAACAGTGAAATATGTATCTTATAACATCAATATATAGTTAGATCATCAAAGTATTAATTGTTGTCTTGAAAGAGAGGAGAAAAAAGCGACGGACTTGACCTTAGATCGGAAGTTTCAAACTTTATTTTTGCAAGTATTTTTCTTTCATTATTATTTTTCTTAATTGATGCGTAAGTCAAACTTTTTTTATTGTGGTGATTTTTGTCTAAAAATCTGAACTTTTATCAGGTCTTTGTAGTTCAATCATTGTTGCATTGGCACCCTCTATATTTAGTTCTGATACTCATTAATTAACAATTTAATGTGATTTCTTGCACAGCAGTCTATTTTGGTTAATGATTCCACTGTAGACTTAGTATAACTGTTTTACTGTCAAAACACTTTTTGTGGTTGATTTTGTAAGTATTTTGGAAAGAACGCCCAGCATGTTGATGCTGCTGCCTTGATAACTTGACAACTCATGCTATTGGCCATCTAACTGTATGTTTAGCTTTGGCTCGCTATAACAGAGGTGTTCACCAAGTAAAGGATTTATGTATCCCCAACTCAAAGTAGGTTGCGCTTAACTACATACATAAAAAAAATAAAAAACTAGATTTCTAATGTTTGACATTTTTTTTCTTAAATCCGAGGGTTTCAGCTACCTTGGGGAGGTTTCTAAGCTTCTAAGCGGATCTTATCATTTTCAATATTATATTCCAACTTAGCCTCAATTAATTCATATTTGATAGCCTTTAGACCACTAATAACCAGTGATTATTAATAACTGCGTAATAAAGACAACGCTTGTACTTTTAAAAAAAATTAAATGGGAATATAGCATTTTGGAAATTGTTCTCATAGTATTTCACACTTAAGAGAAACATGTTAGGAAAAGGCATATGTCATTCCAGCATTGGCTAAATCCTTATATATGTACCGTCCTATTTAGGGCTAATATATGACGTCACCCATACCCATCATCAGGCAAATCCATGCCTTTCCTCCAGTTCAGTAAGTTTTGCCTGGAATTTAATGACCTTTTATCACACTTAACCATATGTCAATACACCACTGCTGATACAGTGCTCATGTATGCTACTGGATATTTTCA